>VWZS01005652.1:3901148-4042206 GCA_013397075.1 Rhabdornis inornatus | reverse complement strand
ATAAAATAAAATAAAATAAAATAAAATAAAATAAAATAAAATAAAACCTGCTTCCCCAACCCCAGGTGTCCAGGTATGAACCTATTCAGATTAGTCAAAAAGAAGCTATTGCAGAAAATACACAAATGTTGAGGGGTTTTCCTGTGTCTGTCTCCTGTCTAGATTTAATATTTTTTTTCTGGCTGCAGTAATACATGTTAAGCTACCATCACCAATCTCAAATTTAGGAAAGTAATTACTTAGAACCTTCAGAACTGAGCTTTGAAAATGCACCTCTGGCCCTAGTTTACATTATGGTTACAGTCAGAAAGGTCCTGTAAAAATGACATGAAGATGATATAATATTGTCAGCCACAGAAAATTCTGTTTGTTCAATTAGCAAGGTCAAAGGCTTTTTCTTTTTCTTCTACTCCCCTGCCACAAAATTCAATGTTACTGAAGAGCTCCAGAGTGCATTTCTGTGTCATAGAATCATGGAATCATTTAAGTTGGAAAAGACCTCTAAGATCATGAAGTCCAGCTGCTAACCCAGCACTGCAAAGTCCATCATTAAACCACATTCCCAAGTACCACATGCTTCTACATGCCTTTTAAATATTTCCAGGGATGATGACTACACAGCTTCCCTGGGCAGCCTGTTCTGATGCTGGACAACTCTTTCTGTGGAGAATTTTTTCTGCTATCCAATCTAAATCTCTCCTGGCACAACATTTCATCTTGTCCTGTCACGTGTTACCTGAGAGAAGAGGCCAGTGTTTACCCCACTCCACCCTCCCTTCAGGCAGTTATAGTAAGTGATAGGGTCCCCCCGAGCCTCCTTCTCTCCAGGCTAAACATCCCCAGCTCCCTCAGCTGTTCCTCAATGGACTTTTGTGCCAAACCCTTTAGCAGCTCTACTGCCCTTCACTGGACACACTCCAGCACCTCAGAGTCCTTCCTGAATTGAGGAGCCCAGTACTGGACACAGAACGCAAGGTGTATCCTCACCAGTGCCAAATACAGGTGACAATCCCTGCCCTGATCCTGCTGGCCACACCATTGCTGATCCAATCCAGGATACCATTGACCTTCTTGGCCACCTGGGCACACACTGGCTCATGTTCAGCTGCTGTTGACCAACACCCCCAGGTCCTGTTCCAATGGGCAGCTTTCCAGCTACCCAAGTGCAGGAGTCAGCACTTAGCCTTGTTGAACCTCGTACAATTGTCCTTGGTTCATCAATCCAGGCTGTCCAGATCCCTTTGCAGAGCAATAGGCACTACAGGCGAAGAAAGACTGGCTGAACTTTGGGCACATAAAGACATCCTGTGGACACTCAAGAGCCACCTGAAAAACTCTGGAAGCCTTGGGTCATACAGGTATTTTGTCAACAGAAACTTGTGCATTATCAAATCCTTCTCAAAGGAGAATCTGTAAGAGTCCCAAGAAGTTCCAGTGGCTGTCGCAACAGGTTCTCCTGCACACAGACTGGACACTCAGGGCAGTGGTAGAGACAGGATCTCCATAGAACTGGCTTCACCCATAGGTGAGAGACCAAGGGTATGCCTATAGAGGATAATTCTCAACTCCTATTGTGAACACTGGATCAAATAATTCCTCTTTGAAAAGTACAGATATACCAGGAATAGTCATCATAGTTTCTTCCCTATTATACAGCTGCTCCTACACCACACATCTTTCTGCCAAAGGATGTGATCCTGACCTGAATTAGCTATGTGCACATGTAAAACAAGTTGCTTGAATACCAAACCTCAGACAACTAAAGATGAGAGTGTATCAGTTTACTTAATACTTTAACTAGTTCTGTTACCACATGGTGAAATATAAAGACCATCTTAAGGATACATCACATGGAAGAAAATGGACAAAAGGCTATAAGGATGCTTTTAACTCCATGCACTCCCACAGTTAGACAGCCAAAAGTCTACAGGTATGCACAGGAAAATTCCATCCCCAGCCCCACATGCTTCAAAGCTACTTTTTTTTAAAGTGATTATGGTGCAGGAACCAAAACTCTCAAGAAAGAAAATCAGGCAGGCTCATGATTCCATCTGATGTAAAATCATATTATATCTCATGCTATCTCTGTGGAATTTGCTGACACAGGAGATTGTGGAGACAGAAAGCATTGCCAGATTCAGAAATGATCATGCATATTTATGGACAGTAGGTCCATAAACAGAGAGGCAACAGGAGGGAATGCACCCTGTAACATCCCTAATCCAACTGTGGATCCAGTACAATCTAATGGGAATGGACCAGGAAAAATGACGAAGGTTGCACAGTCTCATTAAATGGCAACTATAGTTATCCTTGGTGCTGGAGAGGAAGTGTACTGGGAAACACAGCTGGTCTGATTTTGTGGAGCATTTAGAAATCTATGTCCTTCTTCATAGACACTTAAAATCTGTACTGCTTGCAACTACATCGGGAATCTGTGTGACATTCAGCAGACATGCCTCAAAACTATTGAAGTCTGTGATCATGTTTTCTATGCTGGATAGAGCTGCGTTAACATTGATATAACAGGCAGCCCTAGAGTTATTTAATTATTTAGAAAGTCTGAAGAAAAACAGCATTGTAGTTTTGTGTTCTTTTATCCAACTCCTGTCTGCAATGATGGTGGAGTCAGGCACCAGTCTATTGCTTACATATAGAGTCTCAGCCCCATCCACCCCCACATTGCTGTTCCCTAATGCATATTTGTGACAAACTTGGAACAACATCTGACCTTCAAGGCCTCTATCCACTTCCCTGCTGCCTGCCAACAAATTCTGGCTAACACTTAAAGAAGATATCTCACCACTGACCTGGCACTGTGAGTTATCAGCCTACAGTGAGGCCCCTGCAGTTTAGTAAAACAGCGCCCCAAATACCCCAGGATTCCTAACCCTGCACACTCAATATCCCGTGTTTGTTAGAATAGTTCAACTGAGCTTTATTATTGCATCATTATTAATTTGAAGTATGTGTTCTCTTTTACCTTCAGAAATAAAAGAAAAAGTCTAAATTCAAACACAAAAAGGCAAGGGAATACAAATAATCAGGGTAACAGTCAAGAGCTTTCTGTAAGTCCTTTATCCTTTCAGGTGAGTTGGTGGAGGCAAAGTGACTGGTCTCACAAGTCATCTTAGGACTTGCTACACCTACACCTAGATATATATTTTTTTCATATTCAGGATGGCTGTCCCCGCTTCAAGATTTTCTGAAGATGTTGCTAAAACTTTGGAAACCATATATGCTTATGTAAGATATTTATGAAGTTCTTGTAAAATTTAGAAGCTCTCACAAGAAGAAAAATCTGGCATGTTTAACAAATTACAGTAGGACTGGGTGCTTAAGTAGCATTGCTTTTAGACTATGTCACTGCAACGTTCGGAAAGAAGAAACTTAGGTCATTTTCCTAGAGAAATCTGAAGGTTAGTAAGAGTCTCAGAAAGGGAAAGGCAGGGATTATGTAAACTGCCCTGGGCCCATGTTTATCTAGTCCAGTTGCAAGACTTCTGGTGATGAAGACAATTTCTCCAGTACTTCCACACACTTGCCATGAGAGACTTTTTCCTAATATAAAACTTGAATTCTCCTTGCTGCACCTGAGCAGATTTTGTTCTACACACCATGGACTCAAAGTGCTCACATATATGAACACAGGTATCCTAGCTCCTCCCTCCTCCTTCTCTGAGATGAAAGAAGCCACTTCATTATGTCCTTCATTGAGATAAATACTGTTAAGAGCCCTGATCATCCTCATAAGTGGTCTTAGATTTCCACTCCCTAAGCTGCAAGTGTCTCTAAGTGCAGCACCCAGAACAAGGCACAATATCCAAATTAAAACCTTATCAGAACTGACTGTCCTGCACAGTGCTGGGGTTCCTCGCACACAGCACTGCTTCATTTCTCCCTTGGATTGGGAGCTTTTCTGTCGAGGCAGCAGCTCTATACTGTTGATTTATGTTCAGCTTTTGACCCATCTACAGGCTCTGCATACAGGCAAAGGCAGCTGTATTCTCTTGCCTGTTTGAGTTGCTGCAGCCTCAGTGGAACTGATAAATAGACTGCTGTAGATTTATAGTCAGTGAGCAGATGACTCAAAATTGCACAGTCTTCGCTTTTATTTCTTCTTTACTTTATCAAGAGACTCAAACTCCACAGGGTGTATAAATTCCACAAACTTTTCTTTCCTTTTTGGACTTTGGAAAAGTGCAGGGCAGGCAGTGGGGGTCCTTTGTACAGGACATTGCTTATCCCTACATGTGCTCGTGCTCACAAAACCAGTTTGCATTCCCCTAGGGACATACAGTTTATACATAAATACCTCTTTCTTATTTGGAAATAAAAATCCAAATCATCAGTCTTGGATTTCAAGAGGAGTTCAGCTACTCAAGACCAAATGTGGATTTCAGTTATGAAGATAATTGGCCACACAAAGCAATGTGCAGTAGGAAACTCAGGACTGGGAAGAAAAGTTGGTCTGCCTCATACTGAGTGACTTTAGATTTACACATCTGGAGCTTAAATTCCCAAACCCAGCAATTAGCACAGGAAAAGCATTAGGACAACAAAGTTTCTAGGAAGCTATTGACAGTTGTTTGGTAAATAGGAACAAGCATGGAAGAAATGGTTTTAGGAAGGTCAAAAAACCCTCAGAGCAAAAAACTACCAAAGAAAGTAAAGGAAAAAAAATATATCTGAAAAAAAGTGATACTACAAAAAAAAATAAAGGTATTTTTTTAAAGTTATTCTTTTAAGAATTAAGATACTATTTCTTGTAATATATAAATATGAAAAAATTGAACTCTTCCAAATATTCTACACTCGTTGAAAACAAGAAAAGGAAAAATTAGAAGTATTCTTCATCTGGAAGAGAAAACCTGCAACGATCTTTACCAAAATGCAAAATAGATTTTTAAAAATTACAGTAATTGTTCCCTGCCAATTTTAAAGTTACAGAAAAAGGTTTTCCTGCACACTTCAGCATTAAACCTTTTCACTATGGTAAATCTGTAAAAAGTGAGATATTAATTGGATTCCTTATTATTATATATTATATTCCTTATTATTATTACACACATATGTAAAAAAAGTTAGCTGTTAGAAGACACTTCTTTTTTTAAGTATGTAAATCAGAAATTTGCTTAGAATCAAATTTAAGAAGTAACAAACTTTATGAATTGTACATGCCTGCCAATTTAATTTCTTATTGACAAGTTCTATAGTAAAAAAAATTAGCCATAAAATGCACCTCTAAAAAGCCAAATAAAATTAGAATTTTTTTTAACTAAATCTAGCGTTGTATTTGGTCACCTCCATTAGCCATGAGGTTTTTGATGTGCAAACACAGCTTAGGCTGGCCCTGAAAGTGAAGTTGCTGACACCCACCACCCATGCAGGCTGAGTTGCTCTTGAAGTCATTCTCATGCCACTAAAGTATTATTCTGCTATGAACTGTGGCAATGCAGAACCTGCCTTAACAAAAAGGCAAATAATCCATACAGTTGGATGGAGTTGGGAGACAACAGAGCAGGAAGAATGGGTCACTTGAATTTTGAGGCTAAACTTTCCTCTTCAGTGATGTCTTCTTCAATTATTTTAGCCCTAGCTGCCTAGTGTCCACTTTCAGCCTTTTTATCAGAGGAGCAAGCAGCGCAGTCCACATGAACAGAAGAGAAGAAAAACGACAGAACCAATGATGCACTGGTGCCTAAACAATGAGCAGTTCATGCTTGCTCCTATTATTTTAAATAAACTTTTTAAAAAAGACATGCCCCCAGAATACCCACATCAATGTAAATGATTTACAGGAAGCCTCTAACTACTAGACCAACATCCCACAGAAATAAATAGTCATTACAAAAGAATGTTCCAGTATTTCTTGCACAGCTATTACTATTCTAACATCAAGGAATGGAAGCATTCACTCTTTCATTCAAGGAAATTGGCTGTTAATTTTCTTTTCCTGAGAAAACTGTTTTGCTGAATATATCAAATCCTTGCCTGGACTGGGAATTGCTGCAGTATTGTCTTTCTTAAAAGCTTGTTATTTAAACCACTCTGGACAACTAGCCTAGCAGAAGGCTGTGTTGGTGCATCTAGTTCAAAACACAGGGGTCCTTTAATTAGAGAAAATGTGTTTCATGGATAAAATCAAATTGTGTTTTTAAGTCTACTCCAAGCATGAGGTGAAGAGGATCTCAGGGCAGACCTATTTCAGCCAAACTTTAATCTTCATCCATCTTATTGCCACAGATTTAAATGTAACCACATATATCATCAGAAATCTTCCCCTCTATTGAAAATTAGACACCAGACACTGATTCAGTGGGCTATACAGATTCAATGATGGAAGTGTCAGCAATACATCTTAGAAAGGGAGCCAAAAGCATTAGGGGTAGTTCAGCTTATGGGATGTTGCTGTTGGAAAACTAAGAATTTATGTAAATCAACCCCAGACTTGACTGTGTGGGGAGAGAGGGGAGCTTGAACATCACTACGTGAAATGATGTGGTCCTACCACATACTCGAGCTTTTTGGGTTTACTGTAATACCCAATCTGCCAATATTAATTTCTTAATGAAAAACTTACATCTGGGAAACTACATCACCATCAAAGTGACAGAACCCACATCCTGCTTAAATTTCATTCACTTGAATGACATATCTATGGAAAATCACTGCAAAGAAAATCAGAGCTACAAGAGAAGCAGACAAGAAAAACGCACTATGTTTATTAAAACTAAAAGCATGTCTTCTTTCCAAAGAAACCAGGCCAGTATATTTGCTACAACCTACTCAATTAGGGAAAACAAAAAAAAAACAAAAAAAAAAAACCAAAATAAAAAAAAAACAAAAAAAAAAAAAAAAAAAAAACCAAACTAAAAAAAAAACAAAAATAAAAACAAAAACAAAAAAACCCACCCAAAAATAAGAACACACACACAAAAACCCAAACAAACAACAAATAAGTAAACCCTCAAACAAAAACAACCCCCAAACAAACAAAAAACCAAGCCAAACCAAACCAACAAAAAAGCCCCTAAACAACCAACAAAAAACACCAAAAGAAAAAAAGCCCCACTAAACAAAATACACCCCCAATCCCCCATGTAACAGAATCACACAGATTCACTGAGATTTTTTGTTGAAACTAGAAACCACATTTTATTGAATATTTCTGATAAAGAAACAGGTCTTTCTGTAGAAGTGAAAGAGTTAAATTCTAGATATCCTAAATACTCCCACCTTTCCCTGCTGCTGAAGCTGTCTGCACATAATTTGAGAAAGTTGAATTAAAGGAAAAGAATACTGTATACATAACACGTTAAACGACGAGTATGAAAAGAATGTATGTGAAAATCCTTCATATTTTCTGCTTGCCTTTAATTAGAGATGGATTCCTGATCTTGATTATCCTAAGCAGAAAATCAAGACCAGTCCCTGAAACCAAACAGTCTTCCCTTTGTGGGCCTCCTCTTGATTTATGTAGGGCTTTAAACAACACAAAAACCCCCAGAGCTGGGGTTACTGTTCTTTCACATTAGTTGCTTTTTTTTGAGGCTGTAGATGGGCCTATGCTTTAGGATATTTATTTCTTGTTATGTCTTACATTACAAGAAAAGAGAGAGCTGGGAAAAACCATTACAGAAAGTGATACATTTTCAAAATCATGTTTTGTAAACCATTTTATTATCTTTTCATTCAGAGTCCTCCCATTTTAAGATGCTCTTCCTGACAACCCATCTTTTTTGGTTTGGATGCTACTGTGTCACTTTTAAGACAATTAAATGTCTTGCAGAGTATTTTCTGATAACTGCTCTTGGCTCATTCGAAGTAGCACCCAGATACCTTGAATAGCTTATTTGACCTGATAAGGCTTCAGCCACTTTGCCACAGGAACTAAGGCAATGATATTTTGGGCCAAGCTACATTTTCAGATGTGACAAAATAATATGACAAAGTCAAAGTTCTGAAGTAGTTGCTTGTGTAGTTCACAGCTTGCAGGGGGAGAGATAAAAATAAGGTAAAAGGAGAAAGGAAAAATTATAATGCTAGGAATAAAAGGCATTAACAGTGTGAATTATAAGGTTTACCATCACACATTTTAGCTGCATGTTCTCTTCTTGCATGTACCCAGAAAGATTTGAGGCCAACAGCTCCCCCACAAAACCTTGAAAGATTTAGAATCCTCCTTCTGCCCTGTGGCTAATAGAGGAAGACAGGGAGGCTGAAATCTCTCTCTGTTTCTTACCCTCTTAGGCCAAGCAGCCCTCATCCCTATCTTTAGGAAGAAGGAAAGACTGGCTGATCTCAGGAGAGACCAACTGATCAAATTTCACTGTCACCCAGCCCACTGGAGGGAATACTGCATGGGAAATGTTGGCACAAGGGCAGAGGGAACATGGTGTGCCCAAAGCAGGAAACTCAGCCTAAATCAAGACAGAGCAGAGCTTGCTTCAGTGCATAGCAGGAACTACATTGCCATGATGGATGCAATAGTCCAGCACGTTGCTAAATTAGATGTATGTGTTGGGTTACAAAGCCGTTACACAAAATATCCAATTCTCAACTGCTTTCCAAAATGAGTGAAGGTAGTGGGTCAGTAATATGAAATGTTTACACCCTGGCCAAATTGTCATTTGCTGAATAGGGAAAAAAAGAACAACCTGGTTTGCATTTATGTTTTCTCCTAAGGCCACAGGCTAACACATCACTGTATAGCACTGACAATTTCTAAAGTTATCATAGTATCAGCCATTATACCTCATCTTTGTTTTACAACTTTTTAATCTGTTTCATATTTCTTGGCTCTTTTACAAGACATTTTTAATAAAACTGATCAGCCTGATGGTACTATACTGTACAAATAGTTTGGATAGGGATGGCTGATCAGCAAGTGAGCCATCCTCATCATCCTCATGCGAGGAACACAAGTCCCAGCACACTGATAGAGTCTTTGTCATGGCAAATTTCACTCTGCATAGCAAGAACATGCACACAGACATGACATATGAGAACTCTGTACCAACTGCAGAGTCTCCTTGACTCAGGGGGCCACACAGCCCATATTTGCCATTCTGAGGAATTAGTATGAGTGCTTTCTTCTGGAGGTCCACACACGTCTGGAGCCCAGCACTCACATGTAGTTACTGCACTCCCAAAACTTTTATGAAGTTGTTCCCTTAATTTAATTTCAAAGCCCTCCAGGATTAATTACTTGACCAGTAAAGAAACAACCAAATAATTCTGTATAGAGATAAATTCTCGCTAAATTCTCGCTTTTGTTGTTGTTGTTGTTGAAAGTGACTTGCAGTTGAAATTGCTTTAATTTAGACTGTATTTCTGTAGATCTTGAAAGCTGTAACACCAGATTCTCACTCAATTACCTTTAATAGGGTAACTAGCACCATTAATCACATCTAGGTAAATTCAGTAAACTTGCATAGGCAAGTGACTGAATGCTTACACTGTTTGCCAGTCCCTGACATGCATATTACTTAGCCACTTTACAATTTAGCTGTATGAAAAAGCTTATACATGATTGACATTGGTCCTTCGGGATGGAAGAACAATGTTTTACATAATGACTGGTAAAAAGAAAGGGAAAATATTTACTTCAAAAGTTGTACTGGGCAAGGGGAAAATAACAAAAGTACATTGGAAAAGGGAAGGCACCAGTTGCAATCTTCTTTCAAAGCAGAATTACTATAATCATTATGAAATCTATGCATGGAAACTGTGCCTGACTCCTCTCATGAGCTTACAGAAACACACCACATAGCAGAAGAAACAGGAGAGTGACGAAACACTGAAGAACTGCATCTCAAGTTTTATCACCCTGCAAACGCTCAAGGTCAGGTTGGACAGGGCTCTGAACAACCTGATCTAGTTGAAGATGTCCCTGCTCATTGCAGGGGGTTTGGACTAGATGACCTTTACAGGTCCCTTCCAACCCAAAACAATCTATGATTCTGTTGCAGGTCTCAAGGATACGGCATGATCTCAGTGATGGATAGTTCTGATTATTCTGATTGTATTTTAGGTGTTTCTCTTACGTGAAAAGAAAAAAAGATATATTTAAGAAATGCCACTGTCATAGATCCTTATTAAGGCAGAGTTTAAATCATTAGTGGTATTCTGCACTCTTGAAGCATTTGTGAAGTGATTGGTCTCAAACTCAAACCATCTTTTTTTAATGGTTCCTGTAATGCACATACTTGCTTATCTGCTTTTGAAATCACATTGAAATGAACTTCATTCATTGGGCTTTAACAAATGCCAGAAAGAGCTAGACACTAAATGGTACAGCTTCATTCTTAGGGACATTTTTCCATTTAACATCCTGTATTAATGTGATTTTATTTTTATCTAGATGCTTTACTTTGGAGCAGCAGCACTAGAGATCAAAAGGAACATTAAGAGAGGTTCTCATCAGAGACTGTTTGTGATCATCTCCATTTTGCTTTGCCTTTAATTACCAAGGAAAAATAGATTATTTTAGTAAGTTTTTCATGCTGTTTGAAATAACAGCCTGTCATTAAGATCCATAGGAGTGCAACAGAGTACAGCAAAATCAATACCACACTTTCATTCAGGGGAGTCTGGTGTGTATTTACATTGCTGTGGATCCTGATGCTGTAAAAGTCTGCTGACCATAGTAACAGTGGAGTTGGCACACTGGTACAGATCTTGGCATTTCACCGTGGGGCCCTTGCATATATTCACAGCTCTTGTGCACAATTCCTCTGAAAGAAGTTTGTCTCTTGACAGGTCACTTTGTCCTGTGAAAAGGGAAGAGAAGAACATGGTGAGGTTTTACATGTAGACATGTAGTTTCCTCACTGATTCTGATCAACTGCAAAATATTTGCAACTTGGAAACAAAAAAAAATTCCCCTCTTTGTTCCCAGGATGATAGGTCTGATACAAGTCAACTGCACTGAGAACGTCTACAAAATTCGGGAGGCAGGGGCATAATTTCTTGATTCCAGATAGTGACCCTGATGTAGGAACTGTCCTGACACTCGGAGTTGTATGGACTGAGGTGCTTATGGCCGAAACAAAAACAGAGTGTGAAATACAGCACTTAAACACAGAGGTTAGGGACATGCTGAGCTGAGCCCCTATGGATTGATTACCATTTTCCAACTTGTGTAGAGTGTAGGGGTACATTTTATTAGAGCTGTTGGTGGGGTAACACTGTAGAAAAATTCAATGTCAATTACATCTAGACAAGCAACTGGAACATCAGTTTAGAAAATGATGAGTCCACATAATTCACTGGGAATATATACTGTTGAGTAATTGCTTGAGATGACCTCCAACAATCCTACAGAAGGAAAAAGCTTACCTCAAATCCTAAATACGTTTCAAATTTAATTTAAATTGTCCTTAGGTGAGGGAAAAATATTAGTATTTCATACTGTTTAGCAAGTATTTAGAGTTAAGCATCTGACTACATAAAATCAACTGTAGTTGATAATTACCTAGTTGATAGGAGAAAACCAGTGAGTACACCTGTGAAGATATTATCAGCTATAAGGAAAACAGGGCAAGGTATATTATTAATGACATATATTTTAAAGAGTCCCCAGGACGAGGTAAACTAGCAGACTTGGCAAGTGAAAATAAAGGTCAGGAATCTGACTCAAGCATGCATTGATGACCTGCTGGCAATATACAGAACATGTTGTTTTAATGAATTCCACTGCTGGAACAAAAGCTTGGTACAACCAAACAAACATTTGTTTAGCACAGTTGTGGGATTTATTCTAAACTAAAGGCCAGTGAAAAAGAAGTCAGAGCATACAGTACAGAGGCATGTCATTTTCATTGGATAAATCCAATCTGATAATTACGTTGCCTGATTGATCTAGTCCTGAATATGTGAAGGCACTACCTAAATTTATTTTCCATGGGTTTCTTTACATTTTAATTGGCCCCGGAACTTTTTTTTTTTTAATAAGAATTTAAATATGCTGTCATAATATCCCTTGCATAAAAATCCTTAAAATTCAGAAAAACCTAAAAACCTCTTCAATAGCCTTGTTTAACCCACTAGCAGTGCAAGAGTTATGCAGAGACTCGGCAAAACAGTGTTTAAAAACTGACAGTGCGTGGTGCAGTACTTCAAGCCTGAGGTTGTGGACATGTCATAAACCTATTCCAGAGTTATTCAGAATTATTGTTAATTGGGTCATGCAGATGTAAAGGTGCAATGGCCAGAGCTTTTCTAATGGTGCAATGATAAACCCCAGACACACAACACTTGTGTTCAAAGGCCTGATTAGCTAAGATTTCCCCCTGTTGCTACCACTATCCAAAATTAAACACAAAAATTATGGAAACAAGTCCAGAGTTACAGTCATGATTAAAATACTGCATAAAGCAAAAGACTTTCGTGAACTGGAACTCTCGTAGGGATTGGTAGTAGATAGAACAAATCTGATAGAAACATATATTCTTTCAGTTGAGTGATTGATTTATCATTTAAAATGCTGATGCTGGATGTAAAAAGTGAATAATCTGAGTTGTTCCCATAGTCACTTTGAATGTTGGGAATATGTTTCCAAAACAGGTTATTTCTCACCTTCAACATGCAAAACAACCAAGTTAAGATAAGGCCATGATGATCCTAATCAGCTAACAGTTTTGGATAGTCATCTATTTTCATCTTATTAAAAGAGAACCTCCTACAGGTATTCTCAGTTCTTAAATTACAGACACAGTCATAGTGATCTGTGGGTGTTAAAGCTTGTTTTCCTGATGAGTGTGTTAGAAGGCAATTTCAGTTATTTCAGCAGATAGAGATCTGTCTTTGACAAGAGATCAATCTAAACCAGCACAACACAGATGTTATGTATTCTGTTTAAAGTACAAGTACCAAAGCAATGCTGTGCTCTAGAAAGCATGATGAAGTTGCTGCATTGCTTCCTTTTTTAATCATTATGAACTACTGATGTTACAGGTCAAGGAGTCTAGGGAAATTTCTAGAAGCAATTACAGTCCTAATTTGCTGTAAATAATGAGACCTTCTATTTATTTGTTCACCTACAATAATAGTCCTGGAACAAATGGACAGCTGCCAGCAGAAATTCCAGGTGGCATGTGTTACCGACTGTCTAATATATGATAGGGCTGCCCTTTTCACTCTGCATCCAACAACCTTGACTCATCTCCCTGCTTCAGTTTTCTCACCTTCTATGTTTTGCAGTCATTTTATTTCTTAGTAGCATAATTAAAGCTAAGTTCATCACATGCAGCCTGCCACTGTTGTTCAGTTGCCCCTTACAGTAATATCTTATGATATTTATTGAAGTATTTTATGCTAAGGAATATTTTTAAGCCTATTAAAAGAGCCAAGACATGATTAAGTCTGTACAGCTACATGGGAATTTTGATTTTGGGTGCTAACTGAGCACCAAGGTAGATGAAAGAGGTAAAAAAAGGAGGAGAGGGCAAAAAGAGGGTGGAACAACACAAAGTAAGAAGGAATTGCAAGGGAAGAAAAATCAGTCATTAAATGAGAAAGAAAAAAAAAAAGAAGACAAACATTACTGTAAAGGTTTAACTGCCTCTCAAATGTAAGTTTCCTCAGATTCTGAAGAAAACATGAATGCTCTCTGCAATTACATGGGAAAATTTGTAACAGGCATCTTCTCACAGTCCTGTGCCCTGGGGAAGAGAGTCTGCTCTTTTTCAGAAAGAGGAGGAAGTAGTGTCTATCCCAAAGAAAGAGGTGACATAAAACGTTGAAGGGACCACAATCAAGGAATATGCAGAAGAACCTTATAGTAAAGCAGTAATTAAGAAAGTTATGACAGTGCTTGAGATGGAGCTCTGAGGGGGTCAGTGCTCGTTCATGGGGCCAGAGATTCATCCATGGCTGATGGCTCCTGCACTCATCAATAGAGCCAAAGATTTTGGTGAGCATGAGGAGACATTCTCTCTTCAGCAGCCACTTGAAATGTACACAATTGTTGCCAACAGCCCATACACCACAAAACTCCTCATCTCTGAGCAAACAATAACGGGATGAACATGCTAAGGGGAAAAGGAAGAAGAGTGATGGACAGGAGACTCCAGTGCCTGTGATAAGGAGGATCCATAGAGTAGTGTCCTCACAGACTCAGCATCAGCTATGTGTGCAGGAGAGAGCTGGAATCTGCTGGGGCAACCTAGTTTCTCTGGAGCAGCCTTTCCCTTAGGATAGACAGCAGAAGTACTTATTAATAGACAGGCCAATCCTATGGAAAACTGAAGATGAAGCTAAGCATTACACTTTTCAGGTAGAGAATTAACACAAATGAGTTAACAAAAGCCTGTTTTTTAATGGGGAAGAGAAGAAATATATTTTTCTACCCTTTTATAACTGTGAGGACAACCAGAAAATGCTTCCAAAATTGATACCATACGTGCAGATTAAAACCAGGCTGCAAGCCAAATCCTCCTCTTCAGTTTCACTGGCGGAGCCCAGCAGACTGCCACAGAGCTACGCTGGAGCAGCAGGGAAAAGAATTTGACCCTTTGACTGCTGCATCAAAAGCAGCTAACTTCCCACTCTATTTGGTGGCCTCAATATTAAAAGTTACAAATGGCTTTGTGCTCAGAAACGTATCGATTTTCTGCTGTGCTGATGTCCTTCTGCCCTGCTCTCTCCGAAATGACATTCCCTCTCCCTCAGGCAGCATAACTGGCATTCCTACTGTTGTCCCTGTCTAGCTGGGGATGTATTGGATTGTATTGGTTGCTGATGAAGGAAGTTCCATCACTCCCTAATCATTCTCCCAACACAGATAATCTGTGAAAATAGCAAACGATGATTTTTAAACTGTGCTATCATTTAATTTCCTCATTGTTCTACTGGCCCATACCTATAGACTCAAGTATCAAATGTGCTCTCCCATAATTTTCAAAGTCAGGCAACTCAAATGTCAGGGTTTATCTCATGATCACAGCTGGTTAAGATTTATTTTTATGAAACAGAGGCTGCATACTGTATACATGAACAAGAATATAGACTCCAGAAAGAAGAATATACAGGACTTTGCAGTAAAGCTAAACCTGAAAATGCAAATTTTAAGATAGCAATACCTCTTTGTACATGAAATTCTGGATTCTCTTGGTAAGGACTGAAGATGAGAATATCTTACTAGAATGATAGATATAAAAAGCATTCTGACTAGAAAAAAAGTGCTCACAGCATGAAAATAGCTGTTTTGGTACTTTGCACTAAAATACCTTATAACTAAACCTGCTAAAGCAAAGCAATGGAAAGTTTTGTTGTTGTTGTTGTTTATGAAGAAGCTCACACCAAGAGCAACCTTCATATATAAACTTGATTTGTCCCTTAATGCTCTTGGATACAGACTTACTTCAGGACATTTCCCCAAGCATTTTAGGGAAAGGCAGGGATGCTGCTTGCCCAGAACACACACCAGCTGATGCAGAATTCAGTTTCCAGGTGGTGAACTTACTAAAATGGGAAAGAGAGGGACAAAAGCAGGAAAGAGCACTTTGATGCTCTTTTTAATGCTATGTCTCTGCTTTAGATGTGAAACCTTCCTTCAATTCCTTCTCCCTTCTCACCAGGCTTCCCATGCTCACTACCATCCAGCCCCTATCTTTGCCTCAGCTGTAGGCCATGTTTTTACCAGATCCCTTCCAACAGGCCTGCCTCTCCATCTGCTTGCTAAGTGTATTGGGTTTGCATAGCAAAGTTTTGGTAGCAGGAGGGGCTGAAGGAGTGGCTTCTGTGGGAAGCTACTAGAAGCTTCCCCATACCCAGCAGAGCCAATGCCAGCTGGCTCCAAGATGGACCTGGTGCTGGCCAAGGCCAAACCCAGTGGCTACCTTGGTAGCACCTCTTGGATCATGTATTTAAGAAGAGGTAAAAAATAAACACTGCACAATAGCAGCCAGATAGAGGAGTGAGGATGTGTGAGGGGAGTAGCCCTGCAGACATTCAGATCAGTGCAGAAGGAGAGGCAGGAGGTGCTCCAGGAACAGAGATTCCCCTGCAGCCCGTGGTGCAGCCCACGGTGAGGCAGCTGTGCCCCTGCAGCCCATGGAGGTCCCTGGGGGAGCAGAGATCCACCTGCAGCCCATGGGGATCCAGGGGGGACCAGAGATCCACCTGCAGCCATGGAGGACCCTGTGCCAGAGTAAGTGGGTGCCCAAGGGTGTGACCCTGTGGGAAGCCTGTCCTGGAGCAGACTCCTGGCAGGACATGTGGCCCCATGCAGTGAGGATGCTGAAGTAGTTTGCTGGCAAAAGCAAACCTGGTGCAGCTCACATCGGAGCAGCCTCTTCCTGAGGGGCTGCACCCCTGGAAGAGACTCACACTGTTTGTGCTGTTTGTGAAGAGCTGCAGCCTGTGGGAAGGACTCACCTTGAGGAGCTCATGCAGCACCACACCCCATGGCAGGGACCCCACACTGGAGCAGGGAAAACTGTGATGAGTCCTCCTTCTGAGTAGGAGGGAGTAGCCCAGACAATAGGTGATGGATTGATCACAGCCCCCATTCCCTGCCCCCTTGGGCTGCTGGAGCAGAGGAGGTACCAAAAAAAAGGAGTAAAGTTGAGCCCAGGAGGAAGGGAGGGGTGAGGGGAAGGTGTTTTATGACTTGGTTTTATTTTTTATTATCATACTCTAATTTGACTGGTAATAAATTAAACTAATTTCCCAAAGTCAAGCTTGTTTTGCCCATGACAATAATTGGAGGGTGATCTCTCCCTGCCCTTAACTTGATCCGTGAGCCTTTTCTTGTATTTTCTCTCCCCTGTCCAGTTGAGGAGAGGAGAAATAGAATGGCTTTGGTAGACACCTGGTGTTCAGCCAGGCTCAAACGACCACACTGAACCAGACCTGTTCCCTTCTCTGGCTCCAGGAACTTCTTTGCAGCCTCTGTGTCTCCTCACTGGCAGCATTCAAGACAGTGCTGCTTGGATGCTTAGTAAGAACAGAGGAGAAGTTTGCTGTTTTCCACACAACTTCCAAGATCCACACAGTCCAAAAAGGCAGCACAGAACAAGTCCAGCCTCCACAAAAAAAAGCATGTAGTCAATTTTCTCTAAGGCTCAAGCCAGAAATATACTTTTCCAGAAATGGCACACCTGGAAAAAAAAAATAAATCACAAAACCAAACTAACCATAATTTTCTTGTACTACTATGTCAATTCTTCATAAGTTCTATTGTTTTGGCTAGTTCTGAAACAATGCAGAAGAAAGCCCCAAGATAAAAAGTTTCAGATAAATTTTCCTTTTTTTGGCAGGGGCAAAACTACACACAATATTTCAAAGATGAAACTTAAGCAGACACCAAAGACTGCAATGCCTGACCTGCTTAATGTGGTACAGGGGATACAAGAGAAAGAACAGTCTGGTGAAGGAGAGTCGCCAGTAACTTTTAGAATGGATGGTGATATTCAATGGGTTGTGGGAAAGAGTAGGCATGTTGCATCTTAAGCAGCCAAGCACTGCTATGGGCACAGCAGTTAATCAGCATTTTTGCTGGTATCTGTTCCCTTACAGTTCTAGGAGCCTCCTGTCACATGGGAGGCCACTAAAAAAATTATGTAGTCCATCTCTGGACTATTTCTGTACAAGATAAAGTAATATTAGATCCTAATTAGATCCTCATTAGATCCTAATATAGCCAAAATTGTTTTATAAATTTAGTTTACCATGTGTTTCCAAAAAAAGTCATTTAAAGAACATCAATTAAGATGACAGCACGGCAAAAGAAAGCTTATGGACGATGCTTGTAGCTACACAAGTAAGGCTTGAATGAGGTGACAGCAATGCTTACAACTGATGATTCAGCATTAGCATCTGGTGATCAAGACTTCCATAGAAGGTATTGAAAACAGTCAGGTCTAAGAGCCCCATCCCAGTCTCTCCTTGTTTCCTGCTTGGGGCACTTCACCATCCTTAGCAAGTGCTCTTCCATGCTCAGAAGGAGATGCTCTGAGCTGGGGTAACATGCCCCGTTATACCCACCACAGTTACAGATTTTTATATAGTGGCTGAAGGAATCCTGAGAAAGGCAAAGAGGTTGATCAAGCAGTTAGAAAATAAGACCCAATAGGAAAAATCATAGGCATTAGACTGTTTAGGCAAGGAAGAAAGAGACATAACATTTTCAAAATGTAAAGGGTAAGTTTGACCAAGACAGGCAGCAAAACTGGATACTTACCTGTTATTAAAATGCAAATGAGGGATTTAAACAGTGAGTAGGTTACTTATCCAAAACAACTCAGAAAAGTCAAGAACGAAGTTCAAGCTCTTTCATTATCAATCCCATGCTCTCACCTGTAGCCATTATTTTCTAGATACTGTTTAGGTGACAGGCTCTTTCTGAATGGAACATACTGAATGACTGTCATTTTACACCAAAGCAAAGTCTCTGCTGTAGAAGTCTTACCGGAGACTGTTTTATCTTTACCCTTATCAATTCTTCTTATCCTCATTTCTACTATGTGCATCCAGCTGTCTTTATAATCTCATTTCTTTCCCACCCAAACAACAGTATGAATAGCCAGAAAATCTATTTGTAAAAGGTGAGGGAGGTAAGGGATAAATAGAATGAACTAGCAGTCAGGTTTACTGTAACCTGTTGACAAGGATCCTTCCGGCTTTCAATTCCTTTGACAGCGTGACCAATGCTCAAAAATCACAGTGGTGTATCTAATGCAAATGCTACTTTTCTTACTCTGTTTTTGCTACCAGGTCTGAGTTGATAGTATTGCAGTGTGAAACTACAAAATAAATAAGCTTATGGGGATCTTCACTATATTGATAGCTGTTCTATAGTTTTTGAAAACAAGCTGTCCATAGCCCTTTTGCCTGCTTCCCAGGTAAAAATCTATAGCTGCAAGTTTGGGACTGGGCAGGGATGGTGCCTGAAAGCCTGTACAATTTGCTACTGGTTTGGAACTTGCTACAGCTTAAGTGAGTCCTAGTAACTGTATGTTTGAAGAACAGCCTCAAATTCTAGAGTCACAGGATGACAGAAGCCCACCCTGTCAAAGCACAGTCCTGCTCTCAGGCACATCACAGATGCAGCACTTCCTGCCTTCTCTCACTACTCTGGAAGTGCTCACTGCACTGTTTGCAGTAATGGTCCTTGGAACAGTTCAGGCACCAGAGCCATGCTATGAGCAAAACTCTGCTATTCAGCTACATCTGGCTTCTACAATGGGTAGTGATTTTTTAAATTAAATCAGCATGCTGAGGGTGTGCCAGCTGGACACAGTAAAACCCGGATAGCGTTCTGTTGAACAAAGAAAGAAAAGAAAGATAGATATTCAATGAAATACATTTGACCCTCAGTTTGAAACCCCTCCCAAAAGAGTAGTTGTTTGCAAGGACATCTCGGAAAGAGACACTCAAAAGACTTGCATGTCTGAATTTTCTGGTTGCCTATGTGGGTAGACACCAATCTCAACATGTGGCAGATAATCTGAGAGTAGGTAATGCATTCTAAATTAAGTTGGCTATCCAAGAAGCAAGTTGCTTTTAGTTAGGTACCAAACAACATCAAATCCATTGGGAGTTAGAATGCTCAAGCATTTTGAGAACATACTCAGAAAGAAGAAGAGTGTTATAAACTAGTCAGGACTTTGCATTATTGTACTTTTTTACAGGAACCAAGTTTTTTTTAATGAATTGAAGCAATAGACTCTGATTTGCTAATGGTGTTATTTAGAAAATAATTTCTCCAACTGATCTCTTGTTAGGCACTATGTGCAAGAGGCCAGAATGAAGTCAGTGCAGTAAGTCATGAATCGTCATAACCACAGTTTTTGTTGGCTTCCTGGAAATTTTCTTAGACTACACATGATTATTGTAAGTTAAGATACATGTAAGTAAGATATATGCAATTGCTCTTTTTAGTCTAAATACCACTGTAGATGGGACATCTTTTAATACATAAAACTCAACCCGAAGTCTTCTTTCTTCCCTTTGACACTGGGAACAGTAAGAGAAAATCATCATTTTATGTCTTAAAACTTTGCACTTGTCTCTGACAATAGCTATATTCCCTTGCTTTGCATGCGAAACCATTACCAGTTTGATATTTAATGTCTTTAAACAAACATATCAGGTTGTAGGCAAAGGTGAGATTTAGAATGCTCTTTGGTTTTGTAGGTAGTTGCATTCTTAATTTTTTAATGCTTTCATGGAGTTCACAAAATAGAGAGGTCATCTTTGTTCCCGTACAAAGTGTAAAGGCTGACAAAAGATTTGAATTTTCAAGATATACACACCTGGGTGAGAGCTCACTCCTTATGTAGGACAATTATGGGATCAGACTGAGACGTGAGCGTACTTCAGGCACAGAGCATTTAACAGAAGACATCATTAAGGTCAAACCTAATAATCAGAAAGGATTTGCATATAGCAGCAGGTGACTGTGAGATGGGCATGAAACTCAAGTGGAGAAACCAATATGGATCACAGGAATACCTGACACTTTTCTCAAAGGTGTTTTACCCTCTGGCAAATCTGCCAGACATCTCACCTAAGTGTGTACACAGAATGCCACGTCCTATTGAGATTAATACTCTGTCAAAAGTATAACAAAAGAATGACTAGAAAAAAGCCACCAGAACAATTAGCTTTTTTTTTTTCTTAATACGAATCACATATAAGACAATGTAAATATCTCAAAGTTCAAGTCCTGTAGAAACAAAACAAAATTACTCCTCCCTCCCTACAACATCACATTTTGTTTCTTTCCAAAAATCCTGATATAAACACTTTTTTCAGCAAGCAAGCAACAAGCCAACCAAGCACTGGAAAAGTTTTGAACCATGACAGTGAACTGATGTCAGCCAGAAAACAGAATTCATCATGAACTAATAAAGAAGGAGGGAGAGGAGGTATTGTCAGTTGGTTTTAATCACTTACAATGAAGCAAAAGGGGAAAAATAACCAGCATGAGAAGAGGAACTCTAGATCTTTTCATTCAATTCTGCAAGTAATATAGATGTACCCTGTACATCTGATGTTCAGGAAGATTTAGCATCCAAAATTTAAGAGTACCAGGAATTCTCTGGGAAACTAAGCACTTTAAAGCCAGGCCATTCTTCTCCCTTCACTGTCCAAACATATTCACCTCCTGTAATATCTTAAAAATGAATAGCTGGGATTGACTTATCCCATACTCTGCCTGCTTTAATTTTTTTTTTCTGTATGGTGGAAGCCACTGTTGAGTGATTGAAACTTAAATGTGTCCAGGTTAAATTTAACAAATCTTAGCATTAATCTCAAAGTTAACACAATCACTTTCGAGGAAAAAAAAGAATTATCTCTAATACTGGGTCCCAATTAAAATAACCTCTCTGGCTTGAACACAACATTAGAGATGAGAGACCAAACTAATGTGCTTTGCTTGGCTCATTATCTAAGTCTTTCCACTGGCACCTTCTCAAACTGATGGCAGTGGAGGAGGGCAGGGGCAGCAACAGTATCTTGGGGATTGCTGTCAAGATGGGAGACAAGGAAACAGCATGCAGTGCTATGGAAAAGGTTGAATGTGGTTGGGAATCACTGGTGTATAACTGGTCCTGACTGAAATGTTTCATAAACATGCTTAACTCAAGAAATATTTTGTAATTTCCTCAAATATGCCCCCCACTCTGCACACACACGTCTCTCATTATGTACTTAATGTGCAGTACGAGCATCTCCCTTTCACTTGTGCAGCAAGAGGGTTTTGACATGTAAAATCTTTGGACACTATTGCAAAGTTACATGTGTGTGTGGCCCTCCTGCCAGCAACAAGGATATAGTTTACATTTAAAGAAGGTTTTAAAAGAATACTGCCTTGACCCTCCTCTGGGGAAGGAGGCAGTTCCTGAAGTATAGCGCTGATGACAATTTACGTTGTTGTTGGGGTTTTTTTTCTGCTGAGAGAAATGCTAAAGCCTCCTAGTTGTCATTTTGGACAAATAGCAAGGTCCAGAGTCACCTCAGAGGATCAATAGTTGTGACGTTTTCCACAGTGGGCTTTGCTACTTGCCATGAACTGTTCTTCCCTCAGCCAGTAAGGCATCAATCCACCCCTCTTTCCAAAAACAGTGATAACTTCCCTGCCACTCTGCTCAGTTTGTTATTTCAGCTTTTTAGAAAGTGTGGATAACACGGAGAGCTAAATGAATTCCACCAGGGATATCCCTTAAAGGTGATTCTTGGGCAGCTGCTTTTGTTTTTCAGCTCCCAGGAAACCCATAAGAAATCTTTTCTGTGCCAGAGCTTGCCAAACACTTACAGAAAACCACCTCTTTCTCTTCTCCCTTGTCCACCTTAATCTTTCCACTCCAGCCCTGGAAACAACTCCTGCATACAAGGAGATGGGTTTATCCCAAGCACAGTTAGGATTAATTGACCTGAAATTCTGCTCCATTTTCAACAGAAAGTCCTCTCAAACTTATTAATGCATTAAAACCTAATATATTTTAGGTTCACCCATTGCCCCTCCTTGTCTTCCCCACAGCCCCTGAGATGTAAACAGAACACTCATAATTTTCTCTGCCCTCTGCTATTTGGGCAAAGTGGGGAAGTGCAATGCAGGGGGTTAATTTTCACTTTAGGCCTCAGCCAACAGGCTTATACATACATTTTACAACTTTCAGGTTTCCCCAGTGAGAATAACTGATGTAACTAACATTTTCTGCAGTTATCCAGGTCTTCTACAGCAGTGTTCAGCCCAAGAACCTGAGAAAAGATGGAAAACGCCTCCAGAGAAGAGAGTGCGATTATATGAAGAGATCTGGGTCTTTGACCACAGCTGCAAGAGAATATAGGAGAGAAAGTGGGGAGATATATAAAGTGCATGATTTCAGGCAGCAGGATGTTGGGCAGTAGAAACAGCGAGAACTTGCACATTTTCTTTTGCTGGAGAAAGTAAGGAGTTCCAGTCAAGGAAAGTGCTCAGAAAGCCTTTACACAATGCACTAGCAAGGAAGACTGAAGAAACTTGGATAATTGGATGGGAGGAATCAAAGCTAAACTGCAGTTTGGAAGAGCAGAGCCCTTGGCACTTTTTCCCCAGAAAAGTGATGCATTCACATTACATGTGGTTCTTGCACAACTGCCTCACCTGGTACTTGAAGCAGCCCTGTACCTGGAGAGTCACAGTACCAACCCCAGCCCAACCCAACACACAGAGCCTGATCTCCTGCCATCCTCGTTCTGCTGCCTCTGCATACACCTCTTCACCATTCCCTGCCCCAGTGCCTGTCTCTACCACTTGTAACAAAATCTTCTCAACCTCTTTTACAAAGGCTAGTAAAGGAGGTGGTGATAATGGATCCATGGCTTCTCATTTGCATGAAAGAGTACTGCAAGCATAAAAACTTCAGGAAAGAGGCAGGGCTGGGGGACAGGTGAGGCCATGTCTGTAGTCTCAGCTTCATTTGCTAAGCCCCTGATGTCCCAAGGAGAGAGTAGGTGTCAACCAAAGCAATAGGATGGGGCTGCACAGATATGCACAGACATAGAAACTCTCACTATTTGTGCAATAAAAAAGGAAAAGGAGAGAGGCTACTAAACTCCGTATTTTCTCTGGCACTTTATGAACCCCAGGGCTGGCAAAGATGAGTGTTAGGTGCATTTCTTGTGGTGGTATAAACAGAGAAAAAGAGAACACCATCCCAGTGGGTAATCTACCCAGAATAATTACCTCTAAAAGGGAGAAGAAGAGAGATGAGGAGTAATGGAAAAGGAGAGGAAGAGTATATAAAAATGGCAAGCTCTCTTTTCCTGGGCAAATTTATGCTGGTCCGAATAATTTCTGCATCCCCAGAGCTTCTGAGGTGGTCAACTGGAGTTGTTTTCTTCTTAAGTGACCTATCCACAGTGTATACTAGAAACTATGTTTTACAGCATTGTTACTGAAGATAGCACTAATTTTCTAGCTTTTTAAAAATTTATGTACCCACATGAGAGAATAATGCAGCCTGTCCATTGATCAGAACCTGAAATTTCCCAAGTGGATCTACAATTTCAAGTGAATTGACCCACTGCCCTGTGCCTCACCTTAGGTCAGTGTGAAGGAGTGATCAACAATTCCATGTTACAGAAAGGTTCAGAAATCAGAACAATTTCTTCTTACTCAATATTTTCTTCAGTGCTTCACTTTGAAACTTTCTAAATAAGTGGAGGTTTAGTATCTCTTCAGAGAAACTATTCCGAGCTTGGTAACTGTAGATACTAAAATTATTTTCTTCTGCATTCTCTTCTGCTTCCCTACATCACTTTTGTCCCTTAAAAAAGAATGTTAGACCTTGCCTAATTTCTGAGATAATATTGTGTATCCTCTCCATGTACTAGAAGCTGCCACTCTGAAACCCAGGTTAAAGATCTGGCAGATGTACCACACATTGCCAGATAAATAAGCTGAATCAGTCACCTCAGAAAGTCTACTCAGTTTATGGCACCTCTAACTCACTACAGTGAGTTTCCAAACAAGAAACCTGAATCCACATCTCTAACCCATTGAGAAAAAACAATTAGAAGTTGATACACATCTGGATTATTTCTTCCAAGTCTGATTAAACAAACACAAAACAAACCAAGTGTGCATCCAGGTCCAGCTCACATCCAAATGAAGATGTTGGCAGGAGAGTCTGTCATGAGATCCTGGCAACCCCAGCTCCAACTCCCAATCCTGCCCAGGCTAGTTTTCTGGGATCCATTTTGTTTCTAAAAAAGTTACCTTCTTTTTGTGACTTCCCCTTTAGAGGCCAGTGTTATTCCTCTCCCTGCAGCCTTTCCCAGGACTGAAAGGAGTGGAAGCAATGACACAACATGTAGGAAATAAATGCAGCCACGTTCTCAAACCCGTGCAGTTCAGAAAAGGGGAGGTAAGCATTGCTCACTGCCTCTGCCTCTCTCAGAAATCAAAGGAAGGAGAAGGAGGGAAGCTCCAAGGAGGAAGGCTCTAGGGCTGCAGCAGGGAGTGGGAGCATGGACAGAAATGTCTTGGGAATGATACAGGCTTGCTTGGCACATGGCAGTGGCTGTGCGGCTCAGACTCCAGGATGACAGTTCTCCCACTGTACCATGGCAAAATCAAATTACTGTCTGACTCCTCTTCTGCCTGACTGATTTATACACACGTAACCTTACAGCTGTCAGACTCCATTGCAAATAGATCCTGACAGATGAGAACATTTCCCCATGTCCCTTTCCAAGGGTGCAGCTACCAATCAGTAGAACTCCAAACCTCCCAGCCTCATCACTAGCAATAATGGAGGCACTACCAAAATCTTAGGCAATATGTTTTGGATAAATTTCAATCCTCTCTGCTTCTGATTCAATCACTTATTTCTTCCCTTCTACCGTGGTCCCTCTCCCACTTGCTTCTACACATATAGCCCTGACACATGCCTGAATTATATCTTCCCTTTTTTCCAGGATTGAAATTATCTCACCTGCCCATGAGCTTGTCATAGACCAGCCACCAGAATGAACCACCTGCTGGTAACTAAGATAACACCTAAGCATGTCAGCCTATGCTGTAGGGATGGCAGGGCCAAGCAGACCCAACAGCTGCCTCCCTGAGGTAACCACAAAAGGAAGCCAGAAGGTAAACGATGACTTTATCCACTGCCCCAACAGATTCAAACTGCTTGAGGGAGACACCTAGCTTTTTTCCCCCCACCTTTTATGGTTATTTTTTTTAGTTCAAAAGATTTATTTTGGAAGATTTGCAACTTAAGGATTTGAGATTTGCTACACCAGACTCAGATTCAGTCATCTATTTATAAATTCTGAAATGTTTGTGGCTAGTCTCATCTCAACAGCCACTTAATTAGGCATGCTCAGTCTTCTATAGAGCTTAGAGCTGTGATCCAGGCTCCTAAGGCCTATTTTCAGAAGACTGGAATAGTCTTGTGCATGCAAAGATCAGAAGATGGCAGTCCAACCAAGTGACTCAAGTATTGTGTAAACAGTTGACTGTTTGGACTCATTTTCAAGAGTCTCTGTCCCTTATCCTTAGCAATATTCAAATTAAGGCAAAACACTGCTGTTGCATTTGTCTCAGACTAAATAGATTTCAATCACTGCTCTACTGGGAATGAAACTAAACATTAAACAAGTTAATCTTCATCTAAATGGGTTGTAAAGCAGCTTTTCTCCATAAAAAATGTAAGCTACTTAAGAAATAAAGTGTTCGGGTCAATACCATGTCTGCATGTCTACATATGTCTCCCACCAAAATCTATACAATTTTTTGTGAATTTATAAGATTTGTCAGTGATACATTACATATGTAATAAGGGCAAAATACCATCACATATCATAATTTCTCTAATGTAAATTCTTATGCATCACAAGAGGAAATGTTGCTCACAATACGAGGTTATGAGCTAGGTGTACAGTTTCCAGTGAACTGTTCCCTCTGAATCACAACCATCTTCTCTGGCCTTAAAAATTGATTAAGAGATCAAGTGTGCTTAATAGCATATAACAAAGAGAGGATTTCATGGCAGGGAGTGGCAACAACACAGATGTGACATGTAAATAATTTTTTTTTTTCTCTTGAGGAATTAAGCAAAACAGCTTGGGTCAGCTAGACTATATCAGCTCCTCAGAATGGAAAGATGTGTCCAGGAGATACTCAACAAATCGGATGCTTTTGTGTTTGTGATATCCACTTGTCCTGTAAGTCACCATAGTAACTCCTCTTCTTTTGCTCCAGGGATTGTCTGCAAGAAAACAGACGGAAACCTCGGCCTAGAGATCGTGCTGCCATCTGGGAGCATGCTGTGGGGCAGCAGTCTGCTATTTTAATTATATCTAAAAAAAAATAAATAAAAGAAAGATGCTGCTGCTCATTAAACAGATCAAATCCCTCCAGTTTATCCATCATGTAAGGCTACTTACATGGCTAAGACTGGCCCAGTCCTAGACTGTAAGTTAATGCTGCCCTAATTTTCTGCTGACTTAAGGCTGCCTTACCTCCCACTATCCTGAGAGTGCCAATATTTCTTACTGTCCTCAGTCTCTCAGCAGCACAGCTCCCAACTGTAAACAGGCTGTAAGAGCCCAGCTGGCTCAGCAGAACTGGGATCCAGGAATTGCTATCTGCTGTGCAAAAGCCAAAAAAAGCTTTGGGGAACATAAGAGAAATGACCAGAGTGGCTCTCAGACTATCACTAGTCTGTTGTACTATTGAAATCCCAAGATGCAGTCAGGAAATGCTTCTAAGAAAAGCTAAGAGGGGAGGGGGGAGAGGGAGGGGAGGAGGGGAAATAATCCCATGTTTGCAGGCTCACATGCCTTCAGTTTTTTTTCCCCAGCCTGAAATAAAGTCTGCTGTTTTGATTTCTGCATGTCAGGTACTGAAGTAGGAACAGAGCACTCTAGTGCTGCACAGTGCTCTTTTCATGCACATACTCTCAGCACCCTTCTGTGCAACTTTCTTTTTATGGAACCTGCGCCAGAGTTGTCATTCAAATAGTCTGAGGAAAAGTGTGATTAGATAAGGTGTGGTCATATCCTTTTACAGGCAACTAACATCCATAAGCACTAATAATTCAGTAAACACCTAAAGCTTTTCTTTCTTTCCTGATTCAGTAGTGCAACTCATTAATCCCATAGAGTTGTCTTACTCTAACCATATGACGTACTTCAAAGGTTGGGTATTTTTAAAATAAAGGTTTTATAGACACATAAACTCTCACCAAATCAATCCTGCCCATTCTTAATTAAAAAAAAAAGAACAAACAAACAAACAAACAAAAACACCAACAAACCAAACAACTCGAAACAAACCAAACTTCTCTAAGGCCGCCTGTAATTGCTCTAGAGGCAGAACCTTTAGTGTGCCTCTATTGTCTCGAGCAGTGTTTCCATCCCATCCTAGGAAGTAGTTTAAGACACAATAGCACCATCTACCGAGATGAACTCTGTAAATCCTAGCATGCCTTGCCAAGTGTGAAAGATAAATGGTATAATTAATTACCTTGTTGTTAGTTACAATTAGGAAACTTATTTCATCTTGCCATGAAAACTGTTTCACTTAACCTATGATTGCTGCTTTCTGGCCTGTTTATTCTGGAGAAGAGAAGACTGAGAGGGGATCTCATCAATACAAACAAATATCTAAAAGGTGGGTGTTAAGAAGATGGTGCCAGACTCTTTATAGTGGTGCTCAGCAACAGGATGAGGAGCCATGGCCATAAACCAAAACACAAGAAGTTTTACCTCAACATGAAGAAGAACTTTGCATTGAGGGTGATAGAGCACTGGAACCGGCTGCTGGGGTAGGTCATGGATTTTTCCTCATTGAAGACATTGAAACCCCAGCTGGACACATTTCTGTGTAACCTGATCTCAGTGACCCTACCTTGCCGGAGGGTTGGATGAGATGATCTCCAGAGGTCCCTTCCAACCCTAAAGGTTCTGTGGTCCTCAAAGCTGAGGAAAACTCTGCTCCCATTTCAGCACCTAGGGTTAAGAACAAAATTGATTATTCATCATATAAATTATATTTTCTGGGTGAGATGCTTAATTTGTACTGCTGAATATATAGAAACAAAAGGGGAAATCAACATAGCTGTTTCAACCTGGTAATGTAATAACGTCTCCTACTGAAATACACAATCATTTAAGCAAGTTTTTCATACAAGCAAACAATTAAGATACCTCACTTTTTTTTTTCCTGGGAAGGTTGTCAAACCCAGAGAACTGGTTTGAACCGGCTGTTTTGTTGACTATATTCAGGTGATTCACAGTGAAATGTCTGAAAAGTAGCAATCAGGTGGCATTCAGCCTTAGATACTATATTAGCTTAATATTTCAAAGCATTTTTCATCACCCTTTTATGACTTAAAATGCAATTTCTCTTCAACCTGTGTCAAATAATCATCGACAACTGTGGCAAGATGATCTTCCAGTATTTTGTTTTTTAATCTCACATATATTATTTCTAGGCACCCAGCTTAATATGACTTGACGTTGTCTTTGAGCCAGTGCCTAAAAATGCATTCTGCCTGGCTGGCTGCCTGGCTGATTTGCTTAAATCTGCTTTTAAGAAACACTGAAGACATTGAGATTCTGTCTCACTTAAACAAATAAATACAGTCTGCTTTGTAGAAAGTACTGTACTTCCTCTTCCTCTTTTTGTTCCTGTTTAATAGGGTCTGGAGACTGATTAAAGCAGAAAAAAAAAAAAAAACAAGAAACCACAAAAAAAGTCAAAGAAAAAGTCCTGTAGGAGGTTTGCAAGGAGAAAAGGCTAGATTCACACCTACGGCAGGTTTTATGTAATTTCACCGTCTCTGCCCATTGCTCTTCTGTGGTTTGACATACCTTAGGCTACCGTATTAAATTGATACATACTAATATATATGATGTTCAGAGACATCCTCTTCAATCAAACACCTGAAAATGCATGAATAAGAAGAGAACCTGGTCCAAGAATGCCATCCCACCTGCTTTAGCATTTTCAAATATGTTGCTTGCATTTGTCTGGACCTTAGGCACAGTCAGCTACAAATATGATTCTGCATTTCAATATTCAATCTCACTATCTCACTTTCTTGCCTCCTACTTGGGTTTTTTTAAGCTTTGGATCTGATTTTTTTAGCTTTTAAAGACTCATCAATGTTACATAGCACAACATAGTGCTACTTATGTACTGTGGTTACTTACATAAGTAGTGTGAGCACTTAAGTACTATGGCTACTTCAGTTCTGTGACACCTTAACATCTCTGTAGCTTCATATATACCAGGGACAGCCAACAGTGTCCTGGGCTCTGTCAACAGGGTCACAGCCAGCACATGGAGGGGAGGAATTCTATCCCTCTGCTCAGCCCTTGAGAGACTTCATTTTCAAAATGAAATTTCATTTTTCAAAATTTGGTCTATGTCTAATTTTGGACCCCTGATGCAGGATGGACATGAATAAACTGAAGCGAGTTCAGTGTTTGGGGGCTGGAACATTGATCTCGGAGAAGGGCCGAGGAATGGGGGCTTTTTCAGGCCTGGAGAACCGAAGGCTCTGGAGAGACCTCATGGCAGTTTTCTGATACATCTAAGGAGATCATTGAGAAGATGGAGACAAGTGAATCTTAAGGCATCGTTCACAGTGATGCACAGTGGGAGGATGGAAAGCAATGAGCATAAACTGAAACATGAGAACTGCGACCTGTGTATGGCAACAGTGGAGGAGTGGTAAAGATTGCTTACAAAGCTGTGAAGACACCAACCTCACCACTTCAGAGCAGAGTTACTGTCCCTGTATGCATCTTCCTTCTTTCCTTACCTCCAGTACTCCACAGATTGTCATGGTGCCTCTTCACTCCTCGTTTTTACTTTAAATATGAACAGCGACACCTTTTAGCTATCCATATGCTTACCTGTAAAAAATTTGAACTTCATGAACCCACTAAGTTTAAGGTCTAAAATCTAATCACAATGGGAAAACAAATTCACTCTGTACTTCATTCAACCCTATTGCACATATTAACACAAATGACAGCAACACCACTTCACCATTTCACACAGCTGGAATTTTCCTGAATATTTTCTTGATGATAGGGATTAAAATATTATGAAAGACTTTTATTAATATGATCAAGGTTTGGGGTTACAATATGAGGAAGCCCTCTTAAATACTGTATTGTCATCAGTGTAAAATGACAGCATTATATTTTGCCGATGTTTGAGAAAAACCCTCCCATCTCTGAGGTGCAGCTGAGAAAAAAAATCCTATCAGGCATCCAAATAGGTTGTGGAGGGTTGCCTTTGGGAGCAGGGCACTCTTATTTGTCCTTCATTTGTGCAGAGCCTAAACCAATAAACTCCTCATCCATGACAAGAACTCTCAATCACTGCAGCAACATAAATCCAAGGGTAAGCATAGTAGACTTATACTGCTGTGTATTACAAATAATGGAACGTGTCCCTGGGCAATAAAACCTGGTTCAGATAACCATGAGGCCCTGTATGTATATAATTGTGCATACAAAACTGGATCTAAGTTAAATACTTGCTTTAAAAGTATCCTTCAAGACACATTTTTTAAGTTCTTCAGTTTAACATGGTAAAAGCACATAAGAAAGAATAAGCTTTGCAACTGTGTGGTTATCCAAGTCATTCCTGAATACTAGTATTTCTTCTCTTAGCAGCATCTTGTCTGTGCTAGGGGCTCATTAAACACTAAAGATCAGGAAGGCGTACATGAAAATCATAGGCAGGAGTGAGTTTAAGGCCCTTTCAAATTTTGGCTCAAAGATTAATAAGAGCAGAAATTTTGGGAAATTTCTGTATGCTGGTTAATGTTAAGGTATGTTTTCCATTCCTGAAGAATCCTGCCAAATCTAAGAGAGGGGAGAAGAGGGGAAGATATAAAGTGTTCATTGTTCCTGCTGAGTTTCCTTCTCGGATTTTTTCATTTTATCATTTGAAAGGAGTATTGTTTTACTTCAAAACTATTATACAATAGGGAAGAGAACTTGGACACTCAATTTGGCAAGTGAACTTTATCCAAGTTTTGTGCCTATGAACAGTTCCCGTAACTTTTGTGTAACTTATTACAGGTGTAAATTGAGACATGATAAGAAATTTTGCTAACTCAGATGTGCGTACATAATGCTCTTGATTTTTCTTTGATCACTTCTGCAAAGCATTTGCCCCACTCACTTGAGCATACTGAAAGAGGTGCTAGCATTACTCAGAGAATTATTCTGTTTGGATCATAGTTATTACTACTACTATTTCTTCTCCTTCCTTCCTGTGTGCTTGGCATCCTGCACAGGAAAGGGTGGGGGGAGAGGGGAAACCCATAAAAACAGCAGTATATTTGTGGTGGGTGAGCAATGGAAGTAATGGAACGGCAACAGAAAGAAGTAATTTGGTCTGAGAACGGGAACTTTTTCTGTCTTTTATTTTTTTTGTTATTTTAATTTTTTAAAATATGCCTTTATTTTTTTAAAAAGAAGGATGAGACCTAATCCATTTTACATATGTGAGCCTCATGGTTAGGAGCTGAAAGAGAACTGGACAAAGGTCTGACTCTGGAGATAGGGCTATGGAGAAGGACAATACCTGAGCCTGAACAATGGGACAACATGGCCAAAATGAACTGGCAGAAGGAAAGATGCAAGAAGGTGTAAGCACAGGCAAAAGCATCAGTGTTGTAATGGAGTGAAGGAAATGGCAAAAAAACATTCAATCTTCCCAACAGAAAGGATTCAGCAGATCCACAAGGTCAGGTTATGTAGTCATACAATACTGCTGTCAGAGCTGCAGGATCAGGGCCCTGTCCCCACAATGCCAGAAAGAAGACACCTTAATGAAAGTCACCAGATTCCATGAGATATAAAGCAGGTATTGCAAAGACATTCTCTTGTTTGTAATCACACACCATTACATTTGAATAAACATAACTATCAGCAAAATTAGTGGTAGTGAGACAAGCATAAAATTGCATCTCTCACAAAAGGTCACAAAAGATAGGGAAAAGCAATCTACAAAGAGATTTGCTTGGGGAAAATAAAGAATGTATCTTTCACTAGTAGACAAAAAAAAAAATTTTAAAGGCTCCAAAACAATTGGAGATAGTAACTTCTCATTTAATCTGCTTTGACTTTCACCATAAAATACATTTACCTCTACTTTACCCATATACTGATATTTTTTGACCATAGCAGCTGGACTGGACATGAACTAAATGGAAAACTATAAGGGTTCCCTGTCTTGAGCAAAAAGCAATGCAGGACATGAATTTTAGCTCATGAATGGGATGCAGTTTTCCTCAGGCCTCAAATCAGGGGCATGAATCATGTGGAGTGAAGTCAACCTCTACTGCTAGATTACACCTACCTTACTGCTTGAGTGAGCCTATCAAGTTGTGTGAGACATGACACAAAAACACCAACCCTGTGCCAAGGACTTCACCCATCCACTTCACCCCAAGCAAAGGAGGTCGGAAATACACTGTTTTGAAAGTTTTTATTGCCTTCAGTATTGTATGCAGATTCATATTTTTGAAACTAAGCTGCTTCTATCAGTTCACTGAGTCTGTGTGGGTGGCGAGCAGATGTGGCTATTACAGTTCAAAATGCAGGGCAGAAGTCTAGTGATGTTTATATAGACTTCTGGTCATGAATTCTGCCCTGATGCACAGAGAGAGCTGGCTGGACCTGCAAGAACTACAGTAAGTAGGTCTCAAGCTAGGAAGGGTTTGTTTGTTCAGAGGTGTCTGCTGTGCTAGCACTCAGGTGAAGGTGACAAGGACCCCAGCCACTTGATGCAGAAGTCATATATACAAGTATTCCCAAAAACAGAAAAAAGCGAAACGTCTTTGTAAAAATTACTCTATACCTGTTACATTTCATGCCAAAAAATACAGTGCATACATTCTCTTCAGCTCCTCAAAGGCACAGGCTAAATGCAGCTGATCAGGCCACCAGCCAACTTCGTGAGCCTTGTAGCAGGAGAAAAATGGCACATTGCCCAGGAGCCAACCAGGGTGTGCTTCTCCTGACTGCTGCTCCATGCCACAGCCAGCTGGAGATAGGCAGCTGCTCCCACATCACAGGCATGCTGGGCAGCCTTAGCTCCGTTCACATGCTCAAAGCTCAGAAGATGGGGTGCTGAGGAAAACACAGTTGCCACAATGACTTAAGTGCAAAATGCCCAATTAAATCATGGAAATACAGCCCTCTGAAACCAATGATTTTCTTCACAGAACTTTGTGAGTAATCAGCGATATTCTTTCTTTAACCTGTAACAGTTAAAGATGACATGGCAGTGATAATTCATACTAAAAAAAAAAACAATTTTGTGGTTTTGTCTCTTTTCCCATTGCAGAACACAAATTATATTGATGGTTTCCTCACAACTGTGCCTGCTCTAGAGTTTGCCCAAAGTTTTCTAAAATTAACACCGTTATTAAAAAAAATAAAATGTTTGAAACATTTCCATGTTTATTAGGCTTCTTCCAGATATTGTGTGACAGTATGAAGGATAGGATTAAGATGTCAAGGTACTCTTACTAAGGAAAAACAAAACAGTATTTGAGCCAACCTACTCTGCCAGAACCATATCTTGGGATCAAAATTAGCATTTGCATTCTCTATTTTTAAACAAAAAGCCCTTTGTCCTCCACAGGTTACCTGTTACCATTGTTTTCAGTTTTCAGCTAACTTCTCAGGAAAGGCAAAGAATCAAACATCATGATACAAATGTAAACAGCCATCATTTAAAACAACAGTGAGAAATGGTGTGGTTGGCCTGATCAGCCATCATGGAACCACTGTGAAATCACTGACATTCCTATGCATTTCTGCACAGGAATGTAGGCCACAGTTAAGACTGGGAATTACTGTCCTTAGCTATTCAAGTGGCATAGCTTACTCCTGAGCTGTTACATATAGGTTGAATATTCGATGTTCTAGACAAAATAGCCACTGAAGATAGAAAATAAGGACCTGTGGAGTTCACATCTAAGGAGATCCTAGGCGTTATACAGACCTGCAAAAAAAGTTAATTATTTATTATATGTCACCAAATACAGACAGAAACATGTGGTGGGGAGCAGACATTTCTCCCTGGCTGCAGGCCATCCCTGCTGGGTCTCTGTTTCTCGCTCGGTTCCCCTGGCTCAGCCCTGCCTGCCAGGCAGCGTTTTGCCCTCCCTTGCCCAGGCTTTCCCCGGGGCTGAGGGGCTCAGCCGTGCCCTGTGGCAAATGCTGGCTGTCTTTAATTAAATTTAGTGCTCCTCCATCACTGCTGTTAAAAGTTGCAATAAAACTGTAACAAGGCAAAGCCATGTCTCCTGAATCCAGGCTGAAATACCAAACTGGAAGCATTATCTTACCATTCAGGTATCACCACTGCAGGGTTTTAAATCTGAGAACTCTGTGCTTAATCTGGATGCCATAGATGCACTGATGCCTTTCCCATTTGAACACAACCTAAGGCATTTTGAATGGAGGAAGAACGGAGAGAGGAAATGGGCACCAGGAGAACACTGACTAGTCTTAAGTGGGAAAGCGTCCAGATACTTGCTAGAAACCAATGTATTAACCCTGCAAAGCTACCTGTGCATAAAGTCGGTCACAATTAAGCAACAAATGCCTCAACTGGAAAAAATGAGAAACAGGAAAGATTATCATATTTGCCTTTTAGTTGTGACGTTAATTTAACTGGACTCCCAGGTTCAAAATACACTATTATTTTTAGTTGGTAGCTCATATTTCATGAACAGATTTCCCTTCAAAGGGTACCAGCAGGGGTTTAAACTTCTCATTACAATTCTGAAAGATGTCAAAAGCTTGGCAACAGCAGTACAGCCTTCCCTCAGCATTTAGGATAACCTGGAAAAGGAAGATCTTTTCCACTGTTTGTTGTCAGAGTTATTGTTCTGACCAACCTTACCTCACTAGTTTAACTGATTTTCTTCCTTTCTCTGAATGACTTTACGAAACTGTTTCTACAAGCAAACATCCCATATGTGAAGCAATTCACCTGTCAAAGAAGAAAAGGTGAAGAGACTAAGTGATCACAGTTGGTGAGATTAAAGAAAGGCCTTTGAAGAAAGATGGAGACAATTTGGAAGAATACTTGTAGAGCCAAGTAGTCAAAATTATCAAGACTAACCCTAACTCCTTTACCTAGAGGCTGAGTACATGCAGCAGCAAACACTAATTCATGGCAATATAGGCCTTGTATGCGACATTGGGAGAAAATATTTCAGAAGTGGATGACACTTCTCAAAATGGGTTAAATCTTTCTAGTGAAATTAAAAATCTTTCCAACCTGTTAGAGTCTAAGATTTTCCTCCGAAAATACTGTCATCAGCAGACGTAACAGAAAAGGCCTGAGAAACAGGAGATGGCTCTGAACTGCCTGTGTGAAGTGTTGGCTTTATGGGCCACAAAGGCAGTCAAAAGCCAGGTTGATGGTAGGTAAGCAAAGAAAGAGATTTGAACTGATTCAGGGTGTGAGGAAGTGCACGGATGCCATGCAGCCTTATACTCACACCCTGAATCAATTAAAACCTTAGGGTACATCACAGTGTCTGCTTAGACAATAAATGAGGCCAGGATAAGCACATATGTGCTTCTGCAGGAGATCTCATGGCCAGTGGTACCCAAGCAAACAAACTAGGCTGACAACTCCTACAAATAAAAAACATGTAATCATCTTTGGGAATAAAAGTAGTAAATGTTGAACAGTGCAAAATGGTCCTGACTTTCCTATAGTAAGAACTCCCTCATATTTATTGCAAGTACTAGCAAAACAAAACAAGGGCTCAGAACAAGCACAAATTATGTTTTCCTCAGGTTCTCCTTCAGACGCAGTATCTAAATACTAACTTTTTATATTACAAATGTACCAACAATGCAGTAACACAGCAGGATGTCAGAGTTAGCTTTCTGCAGTTGGTTTATGAGATATAGTTTGTATCTTCTGTTACACCAAAATGCTTATACCAAAAAATCCACAAGAATCAAGGAAGTACAGAAGGACAAATAACAGCTTTTACAGACTCTCTACCATATTGCTATATACATCTTGCACTGACTATTTATATTACCTCATGCTACATATTCGGGCCACACAATTCAATTAGCAAATCACAATCCAAGAAAGCTATCTGCTTTGTGACAATTTTAATAGTTAAAACAACCAGGCTCCATAGACATAAACACCAAAAGCGATGTAAATAAATGGGGAGCAATGTAAAGCATGTGAAAAGTTTCAGACAAAGCAATAGACATTTATTAGAGCAAAGACATTCTCAAGTATTCTCAAGCTGTAATCCTAACAAAAGTATATCTTGGGGACTGTTCTCATAATTTCACTCCATACCTTCTTCCTCCCTTCCCCAAAACAATAGGGACGATGGAAAGAATGACATAATAGATTTTGCTTCTCAAAGAGTCCCATAGGCAGCTAAAATAGTACACGGTAGTTTTTCTTAACTATTGCTAAAGCCACAACAACGCGTTCCAAAATAGTCCCAACCACTTTGCCTACTGGAACAGATTTTCCTTCCTCTGAGCTAATTTAAAAGGAATTTTGTGTTCACTTAGCACGGTGTGCAATCAAGCCAACATAAAAAGCCCAAACAGTAAGTTTTCATCTACTAGCAAGGGGACGTGAGAGAAAATGGACATTTAACACTAATACCAGATAATAGGGCTGTTATATAAAATTCAGTAAGCTCGGTGGGGAGTTCTTCATGCACAGTTCCTTCAAACCACTAATTAGCAGAAAAAACACACAGAATGTGCATGCCCCCTATGTTCTTCCTTTTATTGGAAGGAAGCAGTAGGGTTGATTTATTTTTTAATATACTGAGGTCAGCATCATTTAAGACAAGTACCAAAACTCATTTGTTGAAAAACCTACTGAACCCTTGTGCTGATTCTTGTGTCCATCTTTGATGTTTGTACAGAATTGCAGAACACAGAATAAAGAAAATTATAATGATCTTGCCACTATTGAGTACCTCTGAATAATTTTCATGGGACAGGTATGAATTACTACACATAATATTGACTCTGTGTTTTGGTGTACACACGAAGTTAATAATTGATCTAAATATAGTAGGTTTAGTTCAATCAAAACTGATCTCAGAAAAAAACCCTCAACCAAATATTCAACAAAAGCATGAAACCTGTCATTGAAGTTAAGCATTTACTCTGTCCTCAGCCCAATACTATTTTTTTTTCTTCAGTGTATCTTATTGGCAGTCTAGCTTTTCACTTTTTAATATCAAATTATGTATAGAAGAGCAGTGGCAGAAAGCTATATTCAAGGCAGATAATAGTCTTTTGATTGAAACTTTTCTCAATCCTCCCTTTTTCATTCAGATACTGACCACATTCCCAGAAGACACCAAATAATATTAATTTCTCAGCACTGTTTATAAGGTTTGTAAGAAGTTTTGAAAGAGATCTGTCAAAGTATATTAAAACTGCAGCATTTCCTAAAAATTCCCAACTGATTAACAGGAAGCTATGTGTTAGCAACCTATTTATTGAACTTTAAACTCTTAAAATGTCATTTTTACTGGACTGTTAAAATTTACAAAGAAAAAACTGAAGGAAAGGGTAAGGATGGGATTATGCAAAACTCTAAATCTAGTGCAGACTCAGATCTGTGATGCGCAGTTTTTTAACTTGACTTACTCTGTTGTGAACTTTTAGTGCAGTCAAGGTCTGTGGACATCTGGAACCAGAAACTACTCCTTCACAGAATTCCATGACAAGGTTATGCATGGGATTCTCAGATCCTCAGCACTAAAATGGAGGACAAAAAAAGTGCTCCTGATAGCCAAGAAACAGAGACACATCAATTCCAGCCAGATGCTGTGTAGAATAAAACAACCTTTTTGTGATTATAAGATTTATGACTTGACTATATGGCCAGAGGTGATTAGCTGTCATGGTGCTAGATCAAACAGACAGTGACAACAGCAGAAAAGCAGGAAATATCATAGATAAGAAACATTGCAGCACACTGGGGGAAGATGAAGGGACAGCAGTTTAACAGGAGTGAAACCTACAGTTTTCACAGTGAAACTGGCCTCCACTGATGACACTGGAGGTACTGGGATAAAGCCCTAAGAATGGTCTTGAGGGAACAAACAGTAATGCTAAGACAAGAGCAAGATAAACCTCTTCTCCTAATGTGTTGCTGTAATTGCTCTCTACCTTTTACACCTTTGCCTGCAGTGTGTCCACACACCCAATCCCCGTATTTTTCACTGCCAATTTGGTTTTTAACTGAGCATCACCAACTAAGGTAAGGTTCTACAGACTTCCATTTACCAATTCCTTGTGGCTTTTGCCAGAATCTTAGAGATGCACCTTCCCAAATCTCCCTTTTCCAGCCAAGCCCTGCAAGTCCCAGCAAGTATTAACCTAATGGACAACTCCATGTTCTTATCCAGTTAGTTGGCAATGTGCTGCAGCCTTTGAAATACCCCACATTTCACACCGACCTCTAACACCTGTCTTACAAGGTATCTGCACTACTGCTGTTGATGGCAGACCTTCATTAGTTTTGGACACACCAAATCCCGGTATTTTTAAAAATAAATCAATTTAACATCAAGAGCTCCACCTACGACTGAATTTGGGAACCAGGAAATTCCAACAGAAACCTAATTCTGAGCATGAGCAGCAGAACAGACAAAGGTATCATTCATTTTGTTTGTATTCATGGGATGAGATTAGACAAGTTATTTATGCCATGACGTTACAAAAAAAAAAAAAAAAAAAAAGCACTGGCTGTTCAAACAATGCGCCAGGAAGAACATTTTGAATCCTTCCATTTTATCATACAAATCAAAGCACACCAGACACTTACTGACAAGAATTCCAGATTTAATTAAGCAATAAAATTCATGCTTCTTTATTCATCACAGGCCCTGAAAAGGTCTACTGCTTTTTCTTTCATACAACCATATTTTCTTAAACCAAGAAAAACACCAGAGTAGTATCTTACTGTGCATATCAGGAGTCATCTGAACAAGGGTTGTGAGGATAACCTGGCTGGAAAATTGGTGGTCTTGTCAAGATATGCACAGTTGCTTAACAAGTGATATTCATATCAATCACAGATTTATTTGGGTAACTCCTTCACTTGTTAACAAATAAATAGATCCTATAGATTACAATATATAAAAATTCACTTTTAACTTATCTTCGAAGAGACTATATGAAATACAGTCTGCATTAGAGAAAGACAGAGATGATGAAAAGTTAAGCAAGAGGCTGTGACCACTGCACATGAAGCAAGAGAACAAAAGAAGGAAAAAAAGAGTAAGAGGTAAAGATAAAGAGAAAATAGGAATTGAAAGACCAGTTTGTAGAAAAAACCCCACATACATATGCAATTGGAACCACTTTAAAAAAAGCAAAATAAATACTTTGAAATTAAATAATGCAAATCCTCTCTATTTTATTTTGTGTTCTATCCTCCTTTCTTGGGTTATTCAAGACCTGTGAGTGGGTAAAGGAACTTGTAGTTGCAGCCACAATGGGGAAATATTCTTCTGGGATTTTTGATATCTCTATTTCTTACTATTCTCTAATACAGCCAGGCTCAATTGACTTGTCTGAAGTACAATTATCCTGTAAAATATTTTGGTATCGACAAAAATCTATGAAAGAAGGATTTTGCTATTTGCTTAGTTTTCAAGTTGCAGAATAGGCTTTTATGTTCTTCAACTCTTCCTTATGTAGAAACTGTAAAACCTTGATATATTATCTGAAACCTTATCAGGTGGTTGAAATATGCCCAGGTGGGAGACAAGGTACATGAAACTTAATATGCTGCCTATTTTTCCTTAAAAAGTCTGATTTAGAAAGTGGAGAAGCATTTAAACATTTTGAAGATGTCAACAGCTAGGACCCAAATTGTCACGTGTTTCAACTACAGCAGAGTTTGATACAGTGAGACATACAGCTATCAATCCCTGTCCTAGATTTAGACTCCCACTGGTACATTCCATGCTTTATCCCGTGTTTACCATGACTGTTGGGTTGCCTATTGAGAATTCCAGTTTTCAAGTGTCTATGAAAACATAAGTCTTGCTATATTTAGCATGCATACTTAAGTAGGTAAACACTAAAATCAGTACACTAGGGCTTATATCAGTTTCTGTTCCAATTGTGCTTGCTGTTAGGCTGTTTTACTAAAACACTGAAGATTGAGCAATGTTACAAGACAGAAAAAATAGTTAATAAAATAAATATTTGTTAAGAGAACACGCACTGTTGCATATAAGATTATTATAATATTTTACAATTTCTTTCACTCACTAAAAATAACTCCCCCAAGAGATCAAAGCAATATTAACAAATATAAATTGGAACTACAAAACAAAACTGAAATTTCTATATGAGTTATTAGAAGTGTAAATAAAAACAACACTTTTTGATCTAAAAATGTTTCTTTCTCAAAAACAGAAAGGACTCACGTGTTCCCAAGCCTTACCATATCATGAACTTTACGTTCCAACCCCAAGAGAAAAACAAAGATCAGTAATGCAAAGAAATGCAAAGAGTAACAGAAGCTTTCTTCCAGTACAAACATTGTCAAGCCTGCAGGTCTAAAATCAGACATGTTCTTGGTTAGTGTTATCAGTTTGAATGTTACACTTAAATGAGATTTAAAAAAAAAAAGGGCGGGGGGGCTATATTTAGGCTTGGAATGATTCTTGAGTGAAAGAGAAAGCACAGGAATAGCAGCTCAGATTTCTTTCAGACCTCTTACAGCCAAAGCAGAGCCCTACTTCTAACACAGATTGCTAATGATTGTTGACAGCCAGCACACAGGCATGACAATGTAAAGCAGTGGGAATGTTTTGAGCACTGCTTGTCTACTGAGGGCACACGTGTGTGTTTTAGTTCCCTATTATCAGAAGCATCTGTCCTAGAATCAGTTGGCAATTAACGGAAATTCAAACCCTACCTGAAGCTGCACAATTGGTTGATGTTTTATTTCCACAACAAAATAAACCTGCAGTTGACTTTTGTTGTAAGTTGTTGTTTTGTTTTGTTTACAGTAATTTTAGAGACAAATGTAAACAACATTAATACTAGTTAAAAATATATATATATTCTACTTTCTCTTTGAACAATATGTGCCTACTTTTCTACAATAAATAAGCATAGGCAAAAATACTTCCATTTGGCAAAGTGGTTGAAAAGTTGATCTCAATTTGCTTTTTCCTTTCTACACACACACATATATATATGTATATATATATAATAGTGCATTGCATTATGTCCTCTGATTGTTTTCCAGAGGATGCTCATCAGAACACCCACGGGTCAACAGGATTCCTTTACAAAACAGTTATTCAATATTTTGCCTTTTTCTTGCTTCTCTATGTACTGCCTTGGGCATATTTACTGCAGGGTAAAATTATTTATTTTTTTTTTCAAGAACAGGATAATATACTATTACTGCAAAAGAGAAATAGGACTAAAACTAATACTATTACTAGAACATAACTGGCTCATGAAAACTAATTTGTATCCACACTCCACAGTGGAATTATCTCCACCTTCCACAGGTAAAGACAAGGTACAACCATATCAACATTGTAAGTGTCAGTTAACTCTCAGGGCTCTGAGACTAAGCACCAGTTAATTCTCACCACTGTATTTCATATAGTGTAGCAATTCAAAGCCTAGTGAAATATGTTGTGAATATATTAAATATCATAATTCAGGTTTTGCAAGTCTCTGCTCTTGATTCAGATGGCTTATTCACACTATTCTTAAAGGTCTTCTATCTTGGCCAAGTTGGGATTTTTTTACCCTCCCTAGATGAGCAACAGAATACTCAACATGAAAGTAGCTTCCTATTAAATATCAAGTAATTTCTTCACAGTAAGAAGCTGCTAAACTTTAAGAAAAGAGAAGACATAATCTCCTCTGTTCTTTGACATTGTTTAGTCTTCATCAAAGAAGTTTTAGCTCATTTCCCCACCCCCAGGTCCACTTGAGACAGATATCCAAAATGGAAAATTGCAGTTCAAACTGTTAAAGCTTAGCAAAAATAGCACATAAAACTTAAAGAAAAAACATGCAATGAGAAATACTGAGCATTATGGCTTATGTTATCACCTAGGCTAATGACATATCTATAACGTTACCTTTCAAACACTCAAAGTTGCACATGTAAATGATTTAAAACTTTGCCAATGAATTACAAGTCTTCTTCATGTTTTTGATGAGCAGAGTGCACAGCTGCCAGAAGGCTGGAAAGTAACCTGAAAAAAAAGGAGTTTGCTGCCAAATTGTTTCAGCAGTACTGATGAGATCCAGTTTTGGGGATGGGTTGGGGATTCTCACCATCTCCATCTTAGGCCTTTTGAGTGCAACACCACAATCTTTTTAGAACATTGCAGATTTTTGGCATCTTTTTCTCTTACCATACAACAGAATTTCTGGCTAAATGAATGCAGTAACTGTGAACTCCAAATGTACCAGCTTACAGAGGAGCCCATTCTGATGGGAATGATACACATTCATATGAAACAGAAAGCTACGTAATTCAAACCACATTTTTAACTGTTAAGCATTTCTTCACCAAAATATTCATTATTCTCCATGTGTGTGTATGTATGTGCATATAAAAAACCCCAGTTTTTGGCCCAGTTCCTGCAGCTGAGCTCCCCAAATGAGTATATGAATGTGTGGGTGGGCATTGCAGACCAGGAGGAAACTTTGCAGTGAAAGGTAAAAGAACCCATTCCAGGATAATTTACAATTACTGTAGGTATTGCCTGGTGTTAACCTGTAATAATCAAAGGCTGGTGCTACACATCTATGTGAAAGACAGTAAGTTTTAAACATTTTACAGGAACAGTAAATTAATGATTAGTAAAATCATCTTTATGGGATGTACATAAAATATCAGGTGCTTTCCAGACAAAGAGAAACTGTCCAGGTTTAGTGAGTTTCCAGCTGAAAGATCTTTGCTTTAGTCTTTCATTGTATGATTTGGAATATACAGAGAATATCTCCAAAAGAATAATACATATTTCTGTGTAAGAGAAAAACACATTTTCTGGATATGAGGCAAGGTAAATGCTGGAATAGTGTGCCAGTATAGTCAGTTCTAAGATTTAAAATAGAGGGAGGGACTCATCATGCCTCTGAAGCAACTGATTCCCAGAGCAGAAAAACAGTCATGCCTCACATGCCTTGGAAAGAAATTCACAGGAAAAAAGCATGTGGCAAGGGAAGTCAAGAGATTGCTCAGCATGCTTCACATTTTTAATTGACTGCTTTACATGCAAAATCTCTTGTAACCCCAAATCATGTGCTCATATATGCCATATGTTCACACATCCAAAACCATCTCTGTGCCAAAGACTTGCAACAACAGGTTAAATCCCTTCCCTTGCAATATGGTCCCAAAAACAGACACCTCCTGCAAAAATGAGGAGGGGAATAAGGCACCCACCACCAGATGGAGGACTTGAAAACAGGCAACTTCAACTGTTTTCACCAAAAAGAGGTTCAGACCACCAGGTCATAGATAAAACTTCATATATCCTCTTGTGACTGTGCCACCACACCTCAGAAAATCCAAGACACTCAGAATCAGGGTGCCTGGAAGAGAGACGGAGCCTTAGTAGGAAAGCACAATGTTGGATTTAGGTTGAGGACATGGTCAGGAGGAGACATTATTCAGGCATCTCTGTAAAGAGTGAACACCACCAGTGCCTAATGTGTACCCAGAGCAGTCTGCACCCTGTCCACACCCAATCTTCTTTTGGGATGTAAGTGCTTTTAAAGGCTGACACAAAAACCTGGGATAAGAGTTTTGGTGCAGGCATCCCAGTGTGTTAAGTTAGGAATTCAACACCATCTATCTGCCAAGAAGTGAAGGCTCATCACGATGGCCTTTTGCCAAGATTGGGTAGTCACAGAATCACTAAAGAGCTTTAACAGGAATGAAATAATCACAGTAAAAAAGAAGACAGAAACTTATCAATCTGATCTTTAAACTGTTGGAGTAATATCCTCTTTAAACACAGATGCAACTGGGTATGCAGCTCCCAATCTGTTTTCTTTTGGAGGTAGCTGGATTTAGTGAGACCTGCAGCAGCCTTGAAAGACTCTTCTCACCCTGTCTGTGAAGTTGTGTTATGCAGCTACTGAAATAATCAGGGTGCAGTTCATCAAGCAAGTTCAGACTGTTTTTAAAAGCATACTAGTATTTCAGGGACAGAGCACAAAAACAATGAAATGGAACTCCATAATGAAGAAAAGCAACTTGCAACTTTAACTCTAGACTGACTACTAGTATCCATAACGTACTCTATATCCATGTACTAATATCCAATGATGCATTCTAAAATCATTAAAAAATATTGCAATGCATTAGATCATACATTTGAGAGGCGGCAAGCCACTACACAAAAGATGCCATAAGCCAAATTCTGTCAAAGGAAATAAAGCCCATTATTTCACATTTTTGCTAGAGAAAAGGGTGTTTTGGGCATAGTAGAAGGCAACAGTACCCCCTACTCAGGCAGGTGAAGTACAAAACCCTGACTTTAGACTTCACTGCCAATGAATTATCTTTCCAGTTATCTTCAGCAGAATGGTGGTGGATATAGACATGCCACCAGTACCAGACTTGAGTGAATCCATCTTAGTCTGTTGGCATGCACTGAGTAGCTATCAGCAAACTTTTAAAAGCATTAATAATGCCTCCTGCCAACAGTCATTAAATCAAAACTAGGGCCTTCCTCATGAGCACCCTGATCCCCAGTAACTGCCAAGTAGGGAGCTTTTCATTGTGTGTCACACTGAGGATATCTAATGCAAAAACGTGGAATTGTGGACCTGAATCCTTTTTAATGGTTCAGCTGAGCTTTTTTATGGACCACAGGATGAACGAAGTCCATATGCATGAACTAAAAAATCCCTTCCATTCTTTTTTACAATCAGGTTGAATTTTACAGCCTTATTTAGATTTATAAATAGTCATTTCTATATTTATAACTATTGTAAAAACTGAGCAGCTTATTGTTTTTGTAAAACCTAACCTCTAATTTAAGCCAGGAAAATTAAACTAAAAGCTTTCTGAAAAAAGGAACATAGTTCTTACACTGACAGAAAGGAGAGAAAAATAAAAATTTCTAAAATTAATTGGGCTTTCCTGGTCAAGGGGAAGTAGTGTCATGAAAAGAGAAAGCATGGTCCATAATCAAGTTTGCCACCTGACTTTCTGTAAGGCTTTTAAGCCCTCAGGTCCTTTTCTCCACTTATCTTACTCAAAGGGTCATAACCACAGCACAGAAGTAATTATGCTGAATTCCCCCCCCCCCCCCATGTCTTTATGGGAAAGATAATTTATCACTAGTAACTATGACAAATTCAATAACTTACCACCCTGGCAAACAGTCTGTTTGTGGTTACTTGCAAGACTTGGGAAAAGAGGAAGGTGAATACTCTTGGTAATGCAAGTGCTAGACTGAACAGAAGGCTTGGTTGAAAGACAACAAACCACTCAATACATGTAGTTTGTTTAGTACAGCACACACCCCACATCCAAGAAAGAAAAAAATTCTCTTCCTTTCCCACTAGCTAGTACAGCGAGACCATCACAATAAACCCTTCCTATGTTTAATTGACAAAAGCTACTATGCTGCCTAGCATTCCAAAGGTTAAAAAAATAGGAGCCCTAAAGGTATGTCAGTCCTACTATTAAAATAGGATCCTATTATGCTGAAAACAGCACTAATAGCTTGCCATATAGATCATAAAATTACTCCACTGAAGCCCATTCAGAATCCTTTGATAGTCATGAGAAAACCCAGCAGTCTGGTTCAGACAGCAATTATTTGCAATAGTGTAGGGATAGAAAAGTTCCCTGAAAAGGCATCACAGCAGTTTCCTCAGTAAAACTCAGCTACTAAAACATAATATATACTATGCACACTGAAACTACAATGGTAAATCTCTGAATTTTAGGGAAGGAATTTATAAACTTTTCTAAACCCCTGAAATTCAAAACTGAACTTGAAAGGCTTCCAAGACCTCTGTCCTTTCAGAGTATCTCTCTCTATTAAAACCATACATCATATATTCTAAACACTGCTGTTGCATTGCAATGAAGCTTCTGCACACTAGTGGCCTGAAGGGACATTGCCACATTTCAGTCATTCTACTTTTCTCAGAAGAGATGGGGCTTACTTCCAATATGGTCATACCACTTCCTAGATCCAGAGCTAACAATAGCTGGATTCTTCTGACAGTATCTGGAAATCTGACGGTGAGGATACTGCCAGGACAAACCAAAAGAGGCTGGAATTCAAAACTGAAAGTTAAATGTTCAGGCAGGGCATAAGACTAGGCAAAAAGCAAATAGTTAGGAAACAAAAGCAAACAGAAAAAAAAATCTCAGTCAAAGCAGTGGGTACATGCAAAAGATAAGGCAAGAAAATGGGAAAGTAAGGAAGAAATTAAAATGCTGGAATATTTGAGCTACTGGTGACAGTTTTAGTGGGGGGCAGCAAATAGGCTTTATCCCTTTCACCTAAAATTCAGATTCTACTTACAGCCCCCCATGTGTGTGCTGAAAAAAAAATGGTTAGGAAAATGCAAAGAAGTTTCAAGTGCACGTGCCACTCCCAAGAACTTTTAAAAAACCAAACCTAACCAAATTTGAAACTGCAGGTCATCAGTCTAGACCTTTCATAGAGTCAGAATTCACTCAAGCTTTTTGTTTAAAATGGTACTGGTTTTCTTAACATCCACAGAGAAGCATTTACAACATGAACTAACAGCAGAGGCCTCTTAACTACACTATGCAGTCAACTCACCAGGGTGTTTCCATTTCCCAATACAGTTCATGTCAGAACCCTGCAATATCCCCAGCTGCAAACTGTAATAGTGATGGATGAGTTATGCAGCTGATACAGAAAATCAGAGTGCAGTTTGCCCTACTTCATCATTCCTCAGATACTTAGCATAGCTTTCACCTCCTTCCCTTACAATTCAGAGAAAGGCAGATGTATACGTTTTTCCGTGCTTTGATGGAAGAAAAGGACTGTTAGCTGTTTGCCTGTATTTTAATAGTTGTTTCAAGAGCTTTGCAACAAAGAGAGAAAAAAATTACAAAAAACGAAAGGAAACAATTTCCCCAAAAGGCAAACCACTGCAATATTTCCAAGCAGAAGGCACAATATGATCAGGCCACTTAAATGATGGCATAGGTTTCACTCCCGCCTATGGATTCTTTGACATATAGGTCAGTCTTCTAGTAATGAGGTGACTAGCATTAGTATTTAAGCATCAAAAATTTGGACACTAGTTTTTCAACACTAGTGGGTTTTCTTGTGGTTTTGCTATGTTAGGAAGATCACTTCATTGCTTCTTTTGGCATTACTAAATGTGGTTTTGGAATGAGGAATGCAAAATGGACATTTTTTAATCAGAAACCTACTGCAGTAACTACATTAGTATTTGGCATTTTAAAGCAGACTGCTAAGTGACAAAGCAATACCCATCAGCTGTCCATCTGCCTCGGAGCTCAGTGGAGCTCTGGTGTGAGTGTTGTCCCATGCTGCAGAAAGCAATGTGCAGCAGGAGCAGAAAGGCCAGAGGCTTCACATCTTCAGTAAACCAAGTCCCCAGGGGCCTGAGACCTATTCTTCTCCTTAAAGGATGAATGTACATATAAATCCCAGTATTTCCATAAAACATTTATAGTTTGAGAACAACAGAGCAAGCATAGGGCAATTGCAGGGATTGGATTGTGTCTGCCTTCTGTAGAAATGTGAAATCGCAATAATTTTTCTTTTACAAGAGCTTTTGTAACATGCACATGGACCCTGCTGAATTAGCAGTGGTACTGCCTGGAAAACATATGCAATTAAATTGATGCAGGAAAAGAAGAAAGACAGTCCATTGTCTATCGTTCCTAAAAAAATTAAATATTTGCATATCAAAAAACAGGAGCCAATTGATGCTGCTCTTATTAAACTATAGGGACGGGACAAAAGGGAGCATCCTCCCATATTCTGCTGCCAGAGCAGGCCAGGGGGCACTGTGAAAACATCAGAAAAGTAGTCCTTGAGGAGCTAGTGGAATTACTTGATGGGGGCTGAGGGAGGAAGACTGGAGGGGGCTGCTGGAGGTTCTCCACTGCAAAGCCAGCTCCCGGAGGGGCCATCTCAAGGCTCATCTGGTGGATGGAAATCCTGCTTTAGCCTTACAGAAGAGACGCAAGCTCCTCCAGAGATGAGAACCACCAACCCCTGGCTGTGCCTGGGGCTGTGATGCCTTTTCAGCTGGGTAGCAAAGCCAAGATCAAGGGAATGCCTTATTGCATGTCTCTTCTTGAATGCTCCTCCCTGAGGAGCAGTGCAGAGCTTGTTGTCTTCATCCCCCATGGAGCCACAGGCAGCAGCCATAAGAAATGGGGTCCAGAAATGTTTTCCAGGGGTCTCAGCCCTTTGTAGTACCCACTATGCTTGGGAAGGATTCTTGCCCCCAAGGTTGATCAGGACCATGGCATTTGGCCTCTCTTGGAAGGCCTTGAGATGGCTCAGGTTGAGAGAGAATAGGGCTTGGGTATTTCCTGGGAGGCATGACCAGAAGGCTGTGAGATGAGGAGGCAGATCTTGTTCACATGCTTTGGGAATAGCTGATCACCAGTCCTGGAGTCAGGAAGGAATTTTACCCTGAGGCAGATTGGCACTGGACTCCAGAGGTTTTCTGCTTTCCTCTGCAGCATGGAGCATGACCACGTTTCAGGGCTCCTCTGATCCACTCTGGCTACATTTCTGCCTGATGCTCATGTACTACAAAGACATCTCTTGTGCTGTGCAGCTACAGGAAGGAAGGCTTTTCTACCCACATGGTGGACCAGAAGATGTCTCAGGGTGGTTGTGCCTTCCTGTGCTGCCTGGAGCATGGCCCCTTGCCAGGGGTCCTTTGGACCATTCTATAAACAGATCCAGGATCTCTGGTATAAATATGTAATAGGTTCACATTATCTAGGAATTAATCATAAAACAGTTTATCAGCATACCTGTTCATCTGTTTTCTCCCAAATATACAGCCCACTTAATTTCCTTAGGCTTAAAAGAACAAAACATTCAGCATTTAGGTGTAAACAAAGCTAAGTGTTCCTACTGAAATGCAATACAGGTTAGTTTTCATTTCTGAAAAAATTGTATGAAGTGATTTGTACAAAAAGAAGAAAGCTGCTCAAATCTCTAAAGGAAAACCAAACATTTCAGCTGACTGCAGTGAAAATTCAAACTAACTTCCCAAAAAGGCTGCTTTATTTTACTGCACAGGTGCAACTAAATCTAGACCATCTATATTAAGAAAGGATGAGCAACAGGATTGAAAGTTGTGCTGGCAGAGTTTTAATTACTACAGATGGAAAATAAAACAATAGTTACATACAGTGCTTCTACAAAAACATAGAATGAAGGGATTTGTTGAAAAGAAAGCTGTTTCCTTTCTTCATATGTTCTTTGCTGAAGTGGAGGCCACTGAACAGCCTTCTCTGAGCATAATGAGATGTCTATTTCTAGTAAATTTAAAGCCAGACTTGGTATCTTTTCCATATTGTCAGCCAGCATCCAATGTATACCGGTCTGTTTTCTCTGTAGAGATTTTCCTCCCATGCCTTTTTTGTGTGTACTTCATTGCTCTTCCACCTGTTGTCTACAGCTTTTACCACAAGTTCTCTGTGATTTCAGGACCCCACAGCCAAAAGACTGAGATACCCACATGCTGACAAGTACTTTGGACTCCCTGAAGGACCTTCAAGGAAAGCAAAGAGAGCAGCATTTTGCTTTCATGTCCTCCTGAGTGGAACAGGAGCTGCTGGCCCAGCAGTCCTTGTTCTTTTTCACCAGGGACAAATCTCACACTGTGCTTGTGCATTTCTTTGGGCACAACACCATAACAAAGAAATCACGACTACTTGTCACTGCTGAGGCTTTTACTGGTAGTCAGACATTGGGCATTCCTAGAGTGTATTACTAACTCAGCCTAGCCCTCCTGTTCCTCCTCAGAGTGCTCAACTGTGCCACCAAGAGCCCTGTCCCTCCCTGCCACATGGTCCATCTCACTGGGCAGCTGTGGGCTACAGCTGTTTGCGTGCCACAAACACAGCTCCCAGCTGGGTGATATGCACATCCCATTAACAGACCTTCACCCTGAGCTGCCAGAGAAAGAAGCAAGATGAGGACATTGGTGCTGTTTGTGTTTCTGTGTGTGCTGGGTGCGTGTTTGTGCTGATCAGTGCAGCTGGCCATGTGCACGTGTGTGTGCCATATGGGTGTTTGTGTGTGCACATATTGGGAACACACGCTCAGCCTCACTCCTGACAGGACCTGGGGGCTGGGAGCTGCAGCAGCCTCTGTGCTATCAAGCTGCCACAAAAGGCAACAAAAGGCTTGCCTGGGTTTCTTCCATTTGGTAAGTTCTAAACAACAATTGCAACAGTGCCCTGGAGAGTAGTTCATGCTGACTGTTTTTAATGGGTTTCACAGCAGGACACTGGAGAAAACACTCTCCTGGGACAGCCCTAAGAGGAGCCTTGACAGGGTTCATCCTCTCTGGAGAAAAGGCCCCCATTGCCATTGTCCCTCTGTGCTCCCCTGTGTGTGTGAGGATGAGCATCGTATCACAAAACTTAAAGAGTCATGCATGTGAATTTTAGTCCTTGAAGACATTTTGTTCACCAGTCCACCACCTCCAAGTCCTTTAAGTGCTGAAAAATTCTCTGAGCTCTCTAACATTCAGAGAATCATATATGGTAGTCTTTGAATCTCGCATTTCAAAAGAATAAATACAACCCTTTACTATCCAAGCAAAATTTTCTTTGCTTGTTCAGTTACTGTCTGGGTTGTGACTGATGCCAGAAGAAGTTTTTAACTAAGGTGGTGGTCAGCCCCGCCAAAAAATCCTGATGCTGAACAGCAATGTCTGCTCAGAGCCTCAGTTCTCTGGGGAAATGCTTGCAAAGAAAAAGAAGTCTGGTACACAGTCAAGGAGAGCCTTTAGTTTCTGTGAGCTGACTTTAGGGACCTGGGACACATATTTGAAGGGTTTCTGGTTTTGGGGGGTTTTAGCAGAGATAGATGGATGGATTAGCTCTTGATTGCTCTTTCAGGAGAGTATATTTTTGTCTGTTGCCAGAAAAGAACAGAATTATTTAAACAGAAATTGTTTGAAAAAGAAACACACCAAGAACTAAAAGACTGCATTTTGTTTAAAGTAATATTTCTTTCAGTTGTTTAGCTTTGTCTAAGTCTTAAATGACAGTAAGAAAAAATAAAACAAGAATATCTGTATTCTCCAATGCATTCTATTCTACTTAATAGTATTTTAATTTCTCTGTTCTCTAAAAATGAAAAATAAATCACACACAGCAAGGAAAATTTCTAAAACTTCAATAAAACTTATTTTGAAAGCAAATGTGTAAAAATGCCACAAATTTCTGAGACACAAGTTGGTTAGAGTATTCTCCTTGCCCCAAATTCATGCAGGTTAGGAACCAAGTTCAATTTTATATGGTTTCTGAAAATCATTACATTGCTTTTACAGAATTTATGTTGCTGGACACCAACAGTTTACCATTTATCTTGTACATATCAGGCCCATGTTCTATGTTCCACAGGGGAAAGCAACCCTCATTTTTTAGTTCAGTCCTAGCATGATGATAGGTTATACACATTACACAGGACAGGTTGTCCAGGGTCCCCAAACCAAAAGCTGGTATGTGCTGGAATCTGTTCAACCACGCCCCTTCACTTCAGGTACACAGCTAAACTAGGCAAGGCCTTTTAGGCTTGTCCTATCTGGATCACCAGAAAACTCCCAAAATCAGGATTCATCACTCAGTGAGCGGTAAGATACCAGGTAATGATTTATTTCATATTTGCATGTGGATGAGTACCAGGTGGTAAATCCATGAAGCTGGCACCCTGAGCAGAGAAGACAATCATTATTTATGCACTGTTAATCTAATATATTCCACCTGTCTAATAAAAATTAAATGTTTATTGCTCTATTATTGGTTACTCATAAAAAAAAGCTGATTGTGCAAGATATCATTTAATTCATTATTAGCTACCGTGCATGATCAGGGTCTTTCGTTTAAGTCAGAGGTCATTTGGTGGTTGTGACCTCCTCCTTTACCCAGTTGGAACAGATTTTGACACTGTTGTTGAATTAGTGTAGTTAGTACCTTCCTATCTTGGGTGTTCCTGCAAAGTTCTAAGTTCTGCATTCTTTGTGTTCATTATCAGTAGCACTCTTCCTAAGCTTTGTTAACTTCCCCTTGGGTCTGGGATCTTCGGAGCATGCCAAGCCCTAAACTTTAAACAAGGCAATTCTACTGACAAGTAATTTATCTCAGGATAATCAATACTGCTCCTCAAATCCTGTCCCCAGATCTCTCCTACTGCTTTGCCCCAAGAAGGACTCTGCCTGCACCACTCCCAGTTCCTGCAAATTCTGGGCTCAGCGTTTTGTTGTGAGCAGGAGTCAATCACCACAGCCCAGCCGGTGGGAACTTGTGGCTCCTACTGCCAGGGCTACAGTTAAGAACTAGGTGGGATCACATCCAGGGAGCTATCTCTGAGCCTCACCATCTCTGAGCTGGCCATGAACCTCAGCTGCCACAAATCCCAGAGGGGGAACATCCTTAAGACTTGTCAGAATGAGTGAGTTATAATGAGCACTACACATTAAAACTAAAAGGAACAGAAGTCGGAGTACGCGGCTGATGAACGGGACAATCTTTGAGATATCCAGTTTCTTCAACCTCCAAATTCCTGCCAGCCATCTGTGATACACACACAGGCAGCTAAGCAGCACAGTAACCCTAATTAAAGTCAGACTAGTGCCTCACAAGCTTCTTTTTATAACCCTTCCTTTGAAATACAACAAATGGACCCTACTGTTAAACAGCTTCTCACTTCCCTTACAACAGATGAATCTCAGAGAAACTCTTATATATTTTTCCATATCAGCTAATAAAACTTTGAAGAAGTCATTTTCTTCTTTCATAGTACTAAAACCAGCTCCTTCCAGGTTAGCATTATCTCTAAGGCATACTTAAAGGGAAAGGCTAAGGCTGAATAATGAAGTCAGCACCATTACCATTTCATCCATTGATTACTTTTGCCCAGAGGCTGAATCTCTGGGATGTAATGATTTTTCATGCTAGCTCCAGCACATGAGATGGCATGTTGGACTGACATGAAACAGAGAAAGTATATTTTCCCACTGAAGTGTTTCAATATGGCAGTTAGGTTTGCCAAATCCAATGTTTCCCTGTTGAATGAATCATGAGGCTGAACAACAGTGTGCTTCTTTGAGCATTCTGCACACTAATTTTTGTGGTAATAGTGACCAAGTTGGCAACTTCATGATTTCTTAGCCTTCAGAAGAACAAGATACCTCTTAAAAAAAAGAAAAACAAAACAAACAAAAAAACCCAACAAAACAACAAAGGATGCAAACCCTCAATTAAGCCTCTGACAGTCATTTGAAGATTAGAAGCATCTCATGGACAAATATTTTAACAGTGAATAAAGTTCTCTCCCCACCGTGTCATGAACTCCTAGACATAAGGACAGAGGACAAAAATGACTATATTCAAATTCAGAAGTCCTACTTATCCTGGAATTCTGCCCACAGCTATAGGATTTTAAAATTGCCACAGATGTCATGGATTTGTTCAGTCACTATCAGGATTTTCAGTTCTGATTTTGAGTATATTGAGTTAGCAAAGAAAATTCCCTTCTGCAAGATATTTCAAAGTAACAAAGACCAGCAGAACAGATTAATGAATTTTTTAAAGGGCCAACTGGAAAGATGATGTCATTTCCATTACAAAGTATGCTGCTGTGGGTAATTCTAAAAACTCATGTACTTTAATACAATTCAAATATAAATCAACAACCCTTCTGTACTCAGCCTCTCAAGTAAGTACAGTAAAATGAAGTGTATGTTTCATGCTAGTACTTTACCCCCACTTTATCTCAGTTTAGAAATAACTCATAAAACACTTCTGACATTGGAGCAGCCATTGCAATATTAATAAAACAAAACAAAACAAAAATCTTTCCACTACTGGTTTCTGCAGAGCAGTATTGGCATCCAGTGTCCAGTTCAGTAAATCTTTAGCAGCTGCATTCTGCAGAGATGGCTTGTCTTCATACATGACATGAGCAAGATGCATCTACAATCTCAAATCAAATACAGGAGGACCATTCAGTTTTTCATAACTGCCTACTGACTCCATTCTTTGATGATCAAAGCAAGCTCTCAACAAGTTTAAAGAAAACCATTACACTGAGCCATACATTTTTTGCATCTTGTACAATCACAAGAGAAAATTTCCAGACTTTTGAACACCAAAGGCGTTACTTTGTGCCTTGGGGCCTTTCTGGTTTTACATCTTTACCTTTGTCATTCCAACCAACAGTGACTCTTTCAATAACTGATGGTTAGCATTACACTTGCAACACTTTTTGCACCCTCTAGCTGAAACAAAATTAAGATGCATCCCAACAGCATTGTCTGGTGTGGTACAATGTGTGTACAATGTGGTACCCACACCACCTCAGTTTTCATTAGCCATCATGAGACTGTAAATCCCAACAGAATGTTCTACTTTAAATTTGGAAACCACGAGTTGGCCAAGCATCAACTGATTTGTGAGGCAACACCACGGAAATAAAGAGATTCAGTGACCAGACATTCCTTGCCAACTCATCCTGGAAGCTGCCCAGGCAAAACTGGTGCTCTGCAATGCAAATTTGAGTTCCTACAGGCTCATCAGGTGAGGAACAGCTCATGTGTGAGCAGCTACTCAAATCCAAGGGTCAGCTCATAACTAATCTTTATAGCTGAAGCAATCCAAATAATTTTGGTAGCTGAGGTTCCACTAGCCCTGAGGTGGTTTTCTTGGAAGCTAACTTTAGCTTCCCTGCCATAGGAGCATGAAGGATTGCAACACAAGGATAATCCAACTGAAGCTGTGCCTTAGGTAAAGCTGATGATCCCAGATGGCCCAGCCCCTCCAAAAATCTATCCCATTCTAGTGCTCTATAAGCAGGAGACTGAGTGGAGACCTCACTTACAACTTCCTCTGAGGGGAAGAGGCGGGGCAGGCACTGATCTCTTCTCTGTGGTGACCAGTGACAGCACCAGAGGGAATGGCCTGAAATTGTGTCAGGAGAGATTTAGGTTGGATATTAGAAAAAGGTTTTTCACCCAGGGAGGGTGTTTGGGCACTGGAACAGGCTCCCCAGGGAAGTGGTCACAGCACCAGCCTGGCAGAGCTCAAGAAGTGTTTGGACAATGCTCTCAGGCACATGGTGTGACTCTTCTGTGCAGGGCCAGGGGTTGAACTCAATGATGCTTGTGGGTCCCTTCCCACAAGGGACTCAGAATATTCTGTGATCATATTGGTTGCTGTTCAGCACTGGTACCCACACTGGTCCTCTGGGTGATTTTGCATTCAACCTGTGAGACAGCTCAGCATCTCCTGGCCAGTGTCTTTGGCTTGTTCTTCAGATTTCAGAACAGATGCAGCCCAGGCTACCAGCCCCTGACAACATACACTTCTGTGCTGCAACACCTTTCCTCACTGGAGATTTTTCAGCATCACACAATCTTTTGCAGCCAGGGTAAATGATAGTTTTAGAGAAACACTTGACCATATGAAAGCAGTATCAAATTAAGAAGTAAACTCAGGACAGGCCACACTTTATGGGACTTTGTCAGGAGCCAAACACAATGAAAAATTCTTGACAAACTCTAGGCTGGGACATGCCCAGTGAACATAAGCTTCTGGATTTAACCAACGTGACAGGAATTCTCAGAAAACATAGGGATGGCAAGCCACATCTCCATCACAGGGACAGTCTCCCTCGGCAACTCCAAAGAATTTTTTTGAAACAAAAGCCTAAAAAAACTGAATAATATTCAGTTTTATGTTTATTAACACTTGCAGAATTTTACTTTTCCCCCATACCCCACCAAAATTTAAAGACAGACACCCAAAACAGAAGGAGTTTCAAAATATATTAAAGAAAAATTGATACAAGAAGATTTTCAGTGTCTTTTCACAAATAATTGCTATATACAGTACAATGGATTTAAGGATTTATCTACTTTTCTGACCCAAAAGGCAGTCAGAGTTACGTATATCTCTACAGCAGATGTAAGCATAAAAACACTGGTAACAGCAAAATTAAGTACCCTTAGTGAATTCAATAGAATTTAGAATCAGAGAACTGCAAGTTGAAAGGCACTCTAAGGATCATGATAGTCCAACTCCCTGCTTCTCCCATAACTGCCTAAAACTAAACCACATGCATAACAGCATTGTTCATCTTCTTTGATGACATCAACGCAAGTCAAGAAGACTTCACAACAGAAGTTAGGCCATCTCAAACACAAGAGAGCTCAGCCAACAAGGCTGAGCAGTATCTGAAAAAGCACAGTACATGGATGTTTCAGGAGTAAAACAGTACAGTAACTGAAGTATTCCTGACATATATGAAAGCAAAATACCTTAGGCCTTCCCTAGGAAGGCAAATAAAAACATTAGAAATATGTGCCATACCTAATGATTAGACTAAATGGCTCCTGGCTCTTAAGAGTCTTATGTCAGCTCCTCTTCTTCTTGAATAGCAAGGACAATGTCCTAGCATAGCTCTGTGTTACTTGTATTAACTGGCTGGCCCACAACCTCTGCTGTTACTTAAGCCAAGGAAACAACACCAAAAGAACAATAAACAGAGGCAGGAGATCATATTCACTGCTGTTACCTGTATGGAAGGAGCAGATGCACAGGCTCTGTGAGTTTTTCTGTGGCAGTGACAAGGGCCATGCCAGACCCCACTACAAATGTGCAGCCAATTACCTCTATTCAGGATTAGCATGTCTCCTACCTGTTTGCCCCAGCCTTGAAGAGAATAAGCACCTCATTACCTAATCCTTACAGAGAGCCTTCCCAGCATGTGCTTTGGAAGCAGCAGTTTTGTAGCTTTGCTTCCCTGTAAATTTTGCTTTTGGTACAAGACACCTAGATCCCATGCTGTAATATGATATACACCTTGGCTAAATGATCTTATTATTTGTCAATGAACCATGCACAGCTCCTGCTGGCCTAAATTTACCAGCAGACTGACATCAGATTTTCAACTCATTATAATGTCACGGTATGTTGATTTAATCTGCTCTGTGCCACATTTTTAGCTTATCTTTTCTCACAGGAGTTAAAAATTGAGGAGATGGACTGGATCACTCGTAGCAATTCAGAACAAAATAATTCCCCACATTCATATATTCAAGGACAGGTTATTTTGGTTGTTCCTTAAAATAACAAACAAACAAAACAAACAGAATATTTTAAGCTGATTAGTAAAGTGCCTTGTTGTTTGATCTAACTCAATGCATCTTCACAAATGCCAGCACAATGGCCAGCTGGTGTAGTTCAGACACTTCCCTTCTGAGGAAGGACTTTAGTAATCCACAGTGACATAACCTGCAATAAAAACTTGCCTGTGTTTTTCCTTGAAGTGTTGGATCCCCCACATTTTTCTAGTATCTTGCAGAACTAAATCTATCTGCAAGCCTTTTCAGTTCTCAAACTTCAATGGAAACATGATATGGCAGCCTCTTGTAAAGTCAACTAGAGTAAAATGCACTTAGATATTAACAATGACTTGTTCTGTCCTCACAACCTCACTATAGCATGGTTCAAGCATCATTTGCAAAATAACTGCTTGAAAACTTGACATTCCAACACATACAGAGTTAAGTCTCTTTGAACGTGTTCTGAATCCAGAGGCAGAGAGAAATATAACTAGTATATGCTACTGAAACTTAATGGAATATCAAATTGCAACAGACACCCTTCTAAGCCAAGCCAAGCTAAGCCACACTCACACACTGGGAATGTGCAGTTCCTGCTGTAGCTGAAAAGCTCCACATGCTCTTTTTCCAGACAGGACAGTCCACGACATTTTCCTAAAGCAAATTCTCCAAGAACCCAGATCCCCTCCCCTTTGACAGTCCATACCATGCAGAGGAACACAGAGGAGTGTCCTACACATTCTTTGGCTCCTTCACACTTGCAATTGCAAAGAAACAAAATGGCTTTTAAGTGCTTGGTCAGTTATTTAAACACTCAGTGCAACTACTGAGGGGCTTATAAACAAATAAAAAACCAACAAACCAAGAACTCCATCAGCATGCAATGTTTTTTGTCATCTTTGCTCATAGGCACATAAAACACACAGTGTTTTAACTACCCATGACACCAGAGCTAGGCTGCTAGGCTTTTCTGCTCTGCTATTTCCACCCAGAAAGCCCTTTAGAATTCTCCTTTTCTATTTCTGCCAGGCATCTCTTCCTGATTGAAATGGCAACTCAATAGGAGTTGCTCCATCTTTTGTTGCCCTTCAGCACAGTAACAGTGGCAGAAGCTAATTTATATTTCTGCAGAAAAGGAGGACCCTAAAACCTTTGTATAGATGGAATCATTCTTTATAGACACTCAAAGAAAGGTCATGGTGATCAGAGGATATTCTAGAAAAAGAAAAATTATGTATTCACCTTAAAGAAGGGTATCTAAAGACTCTTGAGAGCCATGAGCCAGTCAGTCAAACTCCAGTCACTGATGAGACTACTGAACAAAGTCCAGTGGGCAGCCACACAGCAGGGCTATCCCTCAAAGAATGATGACATGGTTAGTTGTGCTTGATGTCATCATTGATGACCAGGATGGAGGCAGAGTTCACTCTCAGAAAATAAGACACCAGATTGGAGTCACCTAGTAAGTCACTGCTCAAGTCACTTGAGCAAGTTGCTACTCAGGAGCCTGTAAAAGCTTGAAAAATGGGCTGGCAAGAAAGTTTGAGAAGATGCATGTATCAAGCCCTGCACACAGGATGAAATAACCCTACACAACAGTACAGGCCAAGGGCTGATAAGCTAGAAAGTACCTATGCAGAGAAAGTCTGGGTGTGTTGATAGACAGCAAGATAAAAACAATCAGCAGTGTGCCCTTTCTTGCAGCAAAGAACATCACCTACCTACCACAATGCATGACAGCAGGGTAATGGAATTGTTTATTCCCTTCTATTTTCCATTGTAAGAGCACGTCTAGAATAGTGTGTCCAAACAAACCCCCTCCCAGACCAGAGAAAACCCAAACTAAACAAACACCCCCCCGCAAAAATGACACTTCAATATCCAATTACAAAGAATTCATCCTGATACTCTGTGCATTTCTGCTTTTCAGATTTCATTTTCTTGCTTTGTCATATTTAAGGAGATTTATCAAAGGGAAAGGAAATGCTTTCTACTCCCTTAAGTATACAAAATAAATGAGGAAAGAAAAATTTTCATTTTCCCTGGAGTCTCATACCTGCCATGGTAGTTGAGGACCTCTCAAAAACCTGTAATGAATTAGGAGCTTCAATTCCCCAGATACATCAGCCCAGAGCCATCACAAGCGTAGATAACATAAAATATATGTTTAAAATCTGATAAATTTATGAAGTGATAAACAAATCTTGCCATTCCATCTGGATAACTGTCTGTATATATTACCCCCTACTTTCCAGCTACTTTTCTAGAGTTGCATTTTATAACAGGAAAGTCATTCATCATACAGGAGCATGCAAATAAGATAGTTTGAACTTTTACATTTAAAAAAGGGTTGGTAGCTTCAAGGCTTGTTTCTTTAAGTCCCTGCTTTTAATTAGCCTAATGTTTTACTTTTATGAAAATGTATTTTTCAATAATCATTAACAGCCCATCTCAGTTCTCTTTTGCAGAAAAAAAAGCCATTTGTTAAACTATTTATGGTGAAAATGAATGGCAATAACTGCTTTGAAAATAAAAATACGAAAACCCCTTTTTTAACAAAACAGGAAAATTTCAATTTCGTCCCCTCGCTTCCCACAGTAATTTTAAAGCATCTGCACTGGACAACCATCAGTAAACAACTTTTTAATTAGGTTCTCAAAATGCTGTCTATTTCTCTGCATGAGAACATGTCCAATTTTCAAAATAATGATATGCAGTGAATACAGAGCTTTCTACAACTTTCACCCCAGTCTTCCAAAACAGATTGTGTGAAATAAACACTAGAGAGTTACATTAGTGTTTTTTGTTTAGCCTCTTTGCTCCAATCACTTGAGCTGGTTCAGTGATACAGATGTTAAATCTCTGGGAATAATTTAATCAGCTCTACACTGAAATGTCAAACTTCTTTAACAGAGAAGAGGAAGTTCAGAGAGGAAAAGAATTGTTCCTGTGCTGCCCTCAACCACCTTCTCCTTTCCCCTCAATGAGCTCTATCCCAACAGATGAATGGATTGGACCAAGTGCAGTAAATATTCTCTCCAGATGTTGTAAATAGCAATTTTGGCTTCGTGTGCTTTTCCAAAAAAACATAAATTAACATTTGAATTTCATGCAAGTCAGTCAGTGGAATATGATCTCAGTCCTAAAAGGCTTGTACTGATAGACCAACCAATTTCTGTCCTTGCACTATCATAAAATACTGTAAGCAAATTGCTATCAAAACAAACACACCTTTGAGCTGCTGAGAAGTCAGAACCTCTTCATATATCCTCCAAAATAACACCATAGATAAAAACTGAATTTTATCACTGTGAGCAACTTCTCTATTTCAAAATTCATTTTTCAGGATAAGAGAAAAGAAACTTCAAACCAAGCCTGAATTGCATAGCAAAATCACATTCCCAAATGCTTATTTAAGGTCAATTACTTGAGTGATATCCTACTTTTCAGGATCCTTCTTTCCTTTCACAACCTCAGTAAAGATTTTGTAATAGCCAATATCCACTAGCCCTATACATAGCCACAAACATGTGTTCTGACTGTGACCTCATTGCTGAAAAAAAGCTGTGACAGCGGACAGGATACTCCTGCCCTGTTCCTGTCTTTCCATGCGCTTTCCCTGAACAGTCCTGACAGTACTCTAGCTCCAGTAGTTGAGGTCACAGTTACAAACAGTGTCTGAATTTACTGTTTGCAGTTCAAATTTTATAATCTACAATTCTGACACATTCTGATTCCAGTACAAGTGGTGAGTTTGAAGTAGTTCCTTCCATCAAGACTTCTCACACCAACACACTGAAAATCAATTTTCATTATATTCCAAAAACTTTGCACCAGTTTATTTAAACTGATACTGCTGCCTAAGCTTTATAACTGCAGAACATGGCAAGCAAAAAATAAATGGTTTGCCTCAAACAAGCTGTTTCCTTTACCAAAGATCAATGTAACTATGGCTGGTTGCTTCATCTGTGTTACAATTCATCCCAAGACTGAGAGACTTAAAGAAGAAAAGACAGTAAGGATCATTAGCCCACACATAAAGGCAGGTTCACTCTCTGCTTGCTGTCATGACAAAAGGAATTTGCCAGTGTTGCAAAAAAAAAAAAAAAAAAAAAAAAAAAAAAAGGGCAGCTCAACATTCTGTCTGTACCACTCCACAAGTTGCAGCACTTCTAGCAAACCACATTTTGCTCTGCCTTTCACATTATTAAACCAAAAGAGGAACTCATATGCAATACCCATATTATTGAACTGAACAGCTTTCAAAATGCCACCAGGATGCACAGCAGTAAAAGAAATCAGACTACTTGCTTTCAGTGAAGAGTGCCACCACCTCCCAAGGGAATTTTAATTTTACCTCTTTGGAGTATGGTCTCCTTTTAAGAACATAATAAATATCACGTTACAAGTCCAGCTATATAAAGCATACCCAGCCATATAAACTGTGAAGCTCCATAGCACAGTTTCTCCTTAAATAAATGACCTCAACTGGTGACTGGGCCTGCAATTAATTTTTTTGCTTTCCAACAGTTGGAAAAACGTATCCAGTGTCAGGCTTCCTCTGTGTAGCCTCAGACATAATTAGTGGAGCTCTTACTTGAATTAAACAATTTCCTAAGCCTGCCTTCTGTTCTGTTTCTCTGTTTTTTTTTAAACTTACCACACCCTACCATCTACTAGACACAGTGAAAAGCATCTTTACAGAGATTGGCAGCATCTCCCATCTTTCAGACCACCAGAGTTAGTGGCAGAGGCATGCCTTTCCAAACTCACAGTAAGATCCCATACTGAAGAAGGAAAAAAACCAAAAGCTTTCCAACATAAGGCTTGCAATTTTTTCCATATACTGGCTTCAGAAAGAGCTTGAAAATAATTCACCAAATTCAGTAGGGGCATCATTTTGTCCAAGACAGCTCTGCCAGTTAGGTGCTGCCACACAGTGCTCTACTTAACATAGTGCTACTTGCACCTGTACATTGTGTCACCTCAGGGAAAGCACATACTCAGAACCAAAGCAAACATCTTTTCCAGGGCTTTTGTTTGAGTACTTTATTTCTAAATATTTCCTGCATCTTTATAAAGCTAATAAAGCAGCTACTTGCCGCTACTACTCGGTGACTAATTTACCATGCTGCCACTAAAGCAGCTCAGGGCTGGAAACTCAAAATTTCTGGTTACAGAGTGGTAGCTAAATAATACCTTTCCACAATGTGCTGGTAGCCTCATCTAGCTCAATTGGTTAGTGCATAGTGCTAATAACACTGAGGTTGTCGATTTAATCCCTGTACAGGCCATTCATTTAAGAGCTGGATGTGGTGATCCTCGTGGGTCCCTTCCAATTTAGAGTATCATGTGATTCCATGAGTTCACCCGGCTCTAGGCAGGAAATTGGACCAGGTGACCTACAGAGATCATTTTAAGACAATTAATTCTGTGATTCTACATGGGAAAGAGAAGCCAGATGTTATTGGTTATTTGATTAAATGTTGATTTTATAATAAATTTTGTACCAAAAAAGAATCCTGGGTACTAACTTGTGGGTGAGGAAGTGACTGACTTCTTCTAAACTTTTCAGGTATAGTATCTGCTGTAGACCAAAGCTTTTGAGAACAAGTTTAAGTCTATACACAGCAGCAAGTGCAAGAGATACTCAAGAGATTTAAAATATGCTTACTTCCACCACAGTTTGTTAGAAAGCTGCAGTGATACCGAGTTAAATGTGGACTACATCGGCTCTTGTTGGATGGCAGACTAGAGCAATGAACACGAGCAAAGAGATACCATTGTCCACCTGTGAAATCAAGTGAGCTCTTGCACAGAGCAAATAGATTATATTTTTGTTTAAAGACAGGTTTTGATTTTCCAGTTTAACTTTTCACAGTATAGCATGTCCCATCAGTTCTCCCACACAAACACAATTGTTGCCAGCTCTCCTGCTTATGGAGTTGCACAGTCCTGCTGGATGCATGTTTGTAGGTAAACCACTAAACTGGAAAAGAATTATAGCAAGAAGTCATGGGAAGACAGAAAGCTTATCGTTCCAAGTGTTTCAGCATTTTACAATCCAAGTCAATATGTTTTCTCTCTCTCACTACTTTTATTTTCTATTTCCTGAACAGAGAAGACAAAAAAAAAACCCTTTATTTCTTACTGCTTATTTGATGAAAATAATATTCTAGCAATGAAAAGCTGTCAAGATCTCAAAACCTTGCTTCTTACTGATCAAATTATGATAGGAAAAATAAGCAGTTTTTTGTTCACTTGTTCTTGACACTAACAGGAGGACTTTCTGTTCCACTGTTCAGCAGTCCTGAAGCATCTTCCATAGCTGCCAGAGAGGCCAAAAGCTGCCTCTTGAAAGCCTTCACTGGGGAAGGCTGACCTTCAAAGCAGACACTCTTCCTGGAGCAGCTCAAGACCCCTAGAGGTAGGATCCATTTGAGGATAATTAAGAGCAGGAATCTCTCAATTATTCTAACAAGATTTCTTCTCTAGTTATGTTTTCAAGCCTAATTTAACCCCAGGGGGTAACCTACATCCTACTGTCCTCCCATAGCTTACACTCATGTCATAGCACAAACACCACTCCATTTACAGCAATGTTGACTTTAATTCTTACATAGAGGAAGACACATATACTTAACGACAATGATAATAAAATGGACCAAAATGGACCCACACAAAACTATTCCCCACCAGAGTTCCCATACTTAGAAATACACTGCAGCATATAGGGATTTACCTTCCACCTGGAAGGTTCAGGTTTCAGTGCAGGCTCTCTACACCAGTTTTACTGCTATTGCACCTGAGCCAGCACAACCATGCTAAGATAGGAGGTTAAACATAGCACTGACAGCTTCAGCCCCTCTAATCTCACTAGTTCTTGGTTCTCCTCTGGTGCAAGTCCAGTGGGGAGTGCAAGCATGGAGAGAATGTTGCCAAAGTTGCAAGAAATCACTATCCTCAAGCTTTATGAATCATAACAGACCAAGATCAATCATGTTTTACAAACCATGTCTTTGCAGCTGGCCAGCTGTTCCACAGCTCACCTGTTACTTCTCAGGACAGATGGAATGCCTTGCTGATGGAATTGTCATAGCAGTAGGGCTGGTCCTCTTGGTGTCACAGCAAATCAGGAATGTTTGTTTAATTCACATTCCATTTGGTTGCTAAACAAGAGATTCCTGTGATTCAACTGTGTGGTAGTGACAAGAACAAGCCATTGACCCTCAGGCTGTCTCACCAAGCACTCAAACCAACACCTCTGATACAGCAAAAATTCCTTCTGAGATTCAAGTTAGATGCAAACTTGTCCTGGCAGTGGAAGTTCAGTTTAGAGCATTTAACGTACTCAAATCTGGGAATTTTATTTCTATGAAGATTTTTTTTCCCCTTTAAATGCAAGATTTAAAGAAATAGCTAAGATGACAGTCCTATTACTCATCACATACAGCAGTGTTTCTAAAAATAGGAAACACCACCCTCCAAAGAGCTAAGCCTATTATAAAATTTATTAAAAGACTGAAGCAAAGAGAGATTCCTCAATTACATATGTACTTCAGATCTTCTATTGATAAGGCTGACCTAGTATAGAGGAGTATAATAAATACAAAATGTGTACAAGGAACATTTAGGTACTAAAAAAGGAGTGTATTACCAGGTGAACAAAAAGACATGTTTAAAAATGAGACAAAGCTAAATTTCAGACACATTTAGCCACTGCCTGCTGGGACATCTCGAGTACCCACAGAACGCTGCCCTAAATAAATAGCACTAAAACATTTAATTAGCTATTTTCAAGTCATTATTGTTCTGAAAAAAGTAGAGAAAAGTATAGAAATGGCAATACTAGAAAAGACATCAGTTACACACAGGTTTTTCAGCTCTGAGGTTTCCACTTGAAATTTCACTCTGCTCAGTCACTAAGCACTGCAGAATAAGATGACAGAATAAGATGGCCTGGATCCATTCCTTAGATTTGTGCCTGTCCAAGGCACTTATTACAGAATTAATCCCACTCAGACATGTGCTCATTAATCAGATGCCCTACATAAACAGTATCTGATCAGCTACAGTGTTTGAACCACTCACACTGTGCTTTCCACAGGAGGCTCAGTCACAAAAATTATATAAGCAGAATAAAAGCTTCTTTGGAAGAAAAGCAAAGAGCTGAACAAGACATCAGAGTCTTGCTACACCAATATCCAGCTTATGTTACATTAGCAAGACTACCATGAAGGCAATGCAGGGGGAAAAATTTAAACACTTCTACAGGATATGAAAACACTTGTCTAACATCAAATTCAGCAAAAGCAAGTTCATCAGCCAATTTTAGTTGTCAATAATATAAAACCATTCTGTGTGGTCTTAACCCCACAAATTGAGAATGAAAAAAATCCAGGGAGACCAGACCTAATTTTTTGGCAAGAAAAATTACCTTTTCTTAAAGGTCCTGTGTTAGAGTTCCACTTCTCAAAGTACCTCTACAGTCAGAAATCAGATCATATGTTTAGAAACGCATATATACCTGAATAATTTAAAAGTATCATATCACTGTGGAAGAGATTTTACTAGTCTTATAGGGCTGAGATTATTAGGGCAATTAATTACATGATGCTCCTGAGAGCAAAGAGATAAGACCTCAACCTGCTAACCCCTACATTTATTGTGTAGAGTCATTTTTCAGCATCAGAACACATTCCATCTGTGATACAGAACTCTATAGAAAAAACTATTTTAGAAAAATTAATTGACTGATACATGAGATGGTGCTTTAACCTCAACAAGGATCTTAGCTCCTTTTTTGTACTTAGTTCCTGTTTTGCTTTCTCAGAAATATTTTTTCAGAATCAAATTAACTCTATCATAGCCATGNTTTTTTTTTTTTTTTTTGAGTACGGCTAGTTCTTTGGCCAGCAGTAGCCATTAATCATTGGCACATTGGGAAGGAAAAAAAATTGTTAACAAGGTTCAGAAGTAGGCATCTGCAGCATAAAACAAACTAAGAATTATGGCCAGGAAACCCTTGGCAGCAAAACTGCTGAGACTATTAATTATAACTTATGTTTTTATTGGCAGAAGCTACTAAAAAGTTAAAATATATGGTGCACTTTGATATCATGGGGAGCACAGGGAATGCTGCCAATTTCAACTCAGTCCTGCCTAAAATTATGTTTCAGAAGAAAGAAAAGCACTTACCCACAGATAATGCAGAGGCTCCATTTAGTTTAAGAATGATCATGAAAAAATTTGCTAGTATTACAAATTTAGGCTAGCCAAACTGGAAGGTTAATCTTGATTTCCATCAGTTCTGCTTTCAACTTTTAATATTTTTCAAGACCAAACCACTTCTAGATTTTCAGCCAAAAGTATCACAACCCAGTAGTTTCAAGAAAACTGCTTTTACTTTTCTACTTTTCACAATTTTCGAGAAATACCTGGAGGCCAGAGAAGACCATTATTGTCACTTGTACATAATAAATTCCCACTTTTAAAATGTAACTTCTTAAATATTCCCATCCATCATTGTCATAACAGGGATCTTTTGTAGTAGAGAAAGACTGAAAACAGTCTTCAAAAATGCAGACGACAGCAGCCATACCTTCAGCTACCACCTGCATGAAGTGCTTGTGTGCAGTATTACACAAACTGGCTACTGGATAAACACCAGTAAAACCAAGCAAAGGTGTGAGTTAGAAGAGTGGGAGGGAAATGGAAAAGAAGGTGAGATCTCCAACAGGGACAAAGAAACCATCCTGTCAGCTTCAAAAACCCAATGCAAACCCCTTGTATAAGATTTTTTTTCCAGAGATAGTTTGTTTTAAATCACTGGTCTTGCAAAAAAATTTCTTTCACCATCCAAGCTTTCTCTCTTCAGACCATTTTTACCATTTAACTAATTAGAGGTCTTTTAAAAACACATGATATCCTGATCCCAGCCCCTAAGACCGTCATCATTTTCCTCATCAAAAATACAAGCAAGCATTGGCTTCAGTAGTTTGCCTCCAATTATGTTTGACGCCAACAAATATAGAATCTATGTTGTAGGGGGAAAAAAGCACACCTTTCCAAATTTCACTTTGGGAATGTCAAATGTCAGTTCAAAATTCAACCAGTACCATAAATTTTAGAAATGGTAGGCCAATTTTCTCCATCAGCACCCTGCTCAGGGGCCATGAGCAACATTAACAGAATCAAAAGCAGAACTGAAGCTGATGTACAGAGCAGAGACTTAAGACATTAGTGTTCATGCATTAAGCCCAGAGAAGGCCAGTCCAACAAAATGTCCAAATATGTGACATAGGGCTGATTCTTGAAAATCAGAAAAATCCTGTCTGAAAGACGAGCAGCCTTGAATGAACAGCTCTGCTGGTATAGATGTCACCAGTACCCTTTCATCACTTTTTCCCAAGGTTAATTTCTTCCACTGCTAAAGAGAGCCTTTTCTGTCTGCAGTAGTATGGCTTTAGTTCCAGTTGCTGCACCCTACCATATCTTTTTTCTACTATGTATGTGTACTTTTTGGCTAATAAGTCACCTTTAATAGATCTTGAGAGCCTAAAAGTAACAGAAGCTCCTCATGACCTCCAATGAATCACCATGTCTGTATAGACTGACTCCCAGCACAGCAGAAGGCAGCATCTCACTAGGCATTGTATAAGACAACAAGAACATCTGCTCTCTGTTCTGTTCAGGGGCTTTAAGCAGATCTTCACCAGCTAATAATTAACAGGATCAGACTCATTCCCTCATCATTAAAGATCTAGCAAAGTTTTGTTAAAGGTCACTTGTGCCAGCCACTTTGCTGCTTCAAACACAACTGGTTACCAGCCAGCAATTACTTGGCTGTAATACTTTAGAAGATTCAGAAGCTTCAGAGGCTGTTTTCTAAATCTAGGAGCTGTATATGAGATTTTCATGGCCCAATTCTTTTGGACAAGGGAAGTTTCCAGACTTCTAGGGAGGAGGGTATTTAGGAGAAGCAGAAAGTGAGACTTCACCAAAGGAGCCTGTGTTACAGTCAAAAAGCAAGGAATATAGAAGCCACATCTGAGAGTCATCAAAAGGCTTCCATGGACCTGGACAGGATAATGTACAGTTTGATGTGGTCCAGAAGGCAACAGCATCACTGTCCCAAACCAACAGGCAGGTGTCTAAGCAAGAAGTTACGCAGTTATGCTCACAGCAATGACTATGGTGTCGGGTTTTTGGGATTTTCTTAGCAGAGTGGGTTGGGTTATTTGGGCCAGGGGGGTTGGAAGTTGAGACGTTTTTAAGTATTAGGGCAAATTACTCCATGTTCAAATTGCACCAACAGGCTCTCTGCACCAGCCTACCAAGGTTCTCATTTTTCCATTTCAAGAGAAAAATAGGAGGTTGCCAGCTATTACAGAATGTCCTTCTGTTCTCCCCTTTTCACATTGAGTGCTTCTGTAGTTCCTACTGTATTAGCAGTCTTACAGCTTTTATCACTGCTGGTTTCCTCACTTTTAGGTCAGTTAGAAAAGATTTTGCACAGAGCACTAACAGCGCCTTTCTCTGAGTGCTTTCTTTCCTTAACTTTTCTACAATGCAACTTGGCAGATATTTTGGGAGATACCATACTGGATTCCCTTTGCTGCAACGTACTTGTCCTAATTTTTGGACTAGTAAAATTCTTTTCCCAACGAAGAGGCCATCACATAATTGGCAAGAACTTCAGCATAGCATTCATTATCCCTCTTTCCCTTTCTTCTGCAAAGTCAATCTCACACCACACTGGAGAAAGTATAGCTGGAAACAGTGAAAGAGCAAGGCATCACTTGAAACTGCTTGCAAATACAAATTTTAAGCTAACTGCTGCTGTCATAAGAGTTTTTCTCTTCTTATTTTCCAGGATAAATGAGAAAGACTTGAAGAGAGCAAGAAGAAGTAAGAGGATTGTACTAGCCCAAGTGAAGATATTTCTATATGCACACTTTCATCTCAATAATAATTCTCTGTAATTCAATAGTAATGCACTGGCTGAAAGATTGACAAATTTAGTTCAACATGCAGTATGCACACAGTACCTCAGAATGATACACTGAGAAAACTACATTTGCTAAGGGCAACGATGTGAGTTGGGGGAAAAATAGTTAAAATGCTATTTTATTTAAAAGAATACATTCAAACTTGTATTCTATACTGTGGTTACTGCGCTAGAAGGAGAGAGAGAGAGAGAGCGAGCGCAAGAACAGCAACACACATGGACCTCTTTAGGGTAAAAAGGCCAACTTTATTGAACGGACAGCCCGTATTTAAAGTATATTATGCGGAGCTAAGACAGGACAGTAGCTCATTGGACAATTGGGAGAAACATCTATGAGACCATAACTCAGGATGTGTCCCACGGGAAAAACACCAGGTGTTAATCTTTATTATTAATTCCATTCTGTTTTTCACCAGATTCTATTATGTTTTGACCATATTATCATCCTGGGAGAGTTCCTCCCAGACTGAAGCCATAATCAGCTTATCAGTCTGGAAATGGACCTGAGAGGCAAGAGAAGTCCAGGCCTGAGAAAGAATTCTCAAGCTCTCTAAATGTGTGTGTGTCCACACTATACTTTCTAGAGCATGACTCCAGGGAATGCCCTAGGAAGGCGCAAGGATGACTACAAATGCGATTGAGCTTCCCCAGTCTGGTCAAAGAAACTGGTGCTTTGGAAAGGTCATAGGTGGCACATTAAGAGATAAGGCAGAACTATCAAAACTCAGTCTGAAATTGGACTGGGGAAGAGGGGTGTGTGCACTTCTCGGTACTCTCAAGGACAAGACAGTAAGCACCTGCTGGCCACTGTAAGATATCCACTCATCACCTTTAAGTCAATTCCTTGGGAGAAATATTTTGTTTACATTGCTGATACAGGCAGAGTTTCAGAGGTTCCGATCCTTGGAGCACATATAAAACAAAACACTTCATCAATCATTTGGCCCTCTTTCTACTTTCATGCAACAATGGCATTTTAGTGCCAGTAGCTACTGACGAACAACCTGCATGCTAATACATCACACTTTGAATAACTGGGAATAAAGCAGCCATTCTTAAATGAGAAAATAATGAAGTTAATTATACAGTGTTCATCTGTTTGAACAAGGATGTACTGCACTCACACTCAGGGTTGAAATCCACTTGCCCAAGGCAGTCTTTCATACATTTTTGTTCTGACTTCAAATTTTTGACACTGCAGTTTTACAGAGAGGCCTTAACAAAGAAACCATGCAGCAAAACTGACTTACATGAGGATTTATGTGGTGATGAGACCACACTTGCTGGGTTTCCTTGAGTATTTGACAATAATTTTCCTCCCCCTCTAGGTTTGGCACTCATGGGGTCCCTGTGGTGGGTCCAAAGAAACAGTCTCACACTGAGACCTCTAGTAGTTTACAATGAAAAAACATCTTCAGCCTGGAGACTGTCCAAAGATAACTGCATAGCCAGTAATATTTCAGCTCCTTTATTCACTCTTGGAACTTCTGCATTAGTCTTTGGCAAGGTGACATCACAGTTAATTTTGCAACATGCAGTCAAAAACTGCACTATTAAAAAAATTATGAACAGTTCACAGGTTATGACTCTTGCACCCTGCAGACATAAAAATTCTTAGAAGTCACACTCCGATGTCGAGTGCCAACCCCGACAACCAGACAAATGCTTCGGCTGAGAGTAGAAGAAATGGATATTTAATTCAAAACTGAAGTTACATTTGTGAAATATGGACTGAACTGTGAAGAGTGGTTTGGTTTTTCATTTATTGGGCACACACCTCATGCTATTATAAAGGTACAGTATTACTATAGAAAGGATACCAAATGAACCCAAACTTGTCATGGTATCACCTGACACCATATATTTCATTTCAACCTCAAAATCAGTTAAAACATAATTTCCAGGATTTTTTTTTAAATTTAAATTTAATTGCTCTAATAAGATACGTGAGCTGAAGACATACCAGCCTTTATCAAGAAGGAAGTTAATTCCATTAGCCTTTCCTTTAATACAAGGCTGATACTTTGCTAAAGATCAATTCCTGCCTCGTTAAGCACAGAAACAACACTGCTATCTGGTGGTAGTCTCTTGGCAATACACAATTTGGCAGCTTTCCACCTCTTAAATGTTCAAAAGGAGCATTACACTGAGGATAGGGGGGAAAAAAAAACAACTAAACAAAAGCCTCACCAATAACAACAACAATACACCACAAACCAAATTTAAAAGAAGATTGTGCAGTTTTATTTCAGGGACATTGAGATAGACTTCAGTCCTCAGACATCAGAAAGTTCAGATTTATTGAACACAGTAGAAGATATTTGAAAAGCATCTTATTTCTCCACCTATGAGATTCCTCTCATTCATCCCCCCCCACCCCCCAGATAGAGGAGACTTCAGCTTAATCATTGCTGCTGTCCACCTTAACTTCTTACTATTTAAGCTGGTGTCCTTAAAAGCACCACCTTGAGTTTCCTCTAAGTGTTCCTCCATGAGATAATAATTGGCTGCACCACTCAGTCTTCTGGTGCTTCAATAGCCTCATTTCAGAGTCTACACGACAAAAATAAATCAGCTTCCCCACATTGACTCTTTACCACCACCAGGAAGAATCTGTTGGCTCTATCAGATTTCATAATTACAAAGAGACAAAATTAAACTGTGGACGTTCAGCTTCCTTAGCTCCTCAATGCCTCTAGTTTCCTACAAGTCCACCTTGGAACAAGCATTCAGGAAAATATACTAAACAGTTAATCACATTACTGAGTGGTTTGGATTAACAACCACAGTCGTGTGCAAAATAATACATATGCCTAAAATTACGATTATACATATAAGGTCAACTATACATATTTACCACCAATATTCGTGCCCTCTAAAATAAAATGTAAACTCCAGTTGTGATGATTATGGAAGTTATAGAAATATGCAATATACAATGTAAATTAATGTAATTACAGAGTTGCCAAGTATGCATGCAATCAATGGTGCAGACTGGTTTATAGTTTGCTAAAGTCCTGTTTAAGGCAAATAATGAATGGCAGTCATATGGCAGCAATTGTGGTCTGCAACTTTTAAATTACTTTATCATTACTGTAAGGAAACAGTCTTCAGTTTTACAATGCTTTTAGTTCTTTACTCTTAGACCAGTAAAACTTTGGCATCATTTTTAGCAGTATTTTCTCACATCTTTTGTGGGAGAATTGTCTTAGGATATACTTGGAATAATATTTATGCCTTTTAAGTAGTAGGGTTACAAGGCTTGTGACTTACAGAGAAAGTAAACTTCTTGACTTTTGCTTCATACCAAAATGTTTTGGAGGAAAAAAAAGAAAGCTATTGAAAAAATTTTCTTGCAAGTCTTTCACTGGTAAAATAAATTCTTAAAAACAAAAGACAAAAAACTAGTTTGCTTGTTTTCTAAAATCAGCTGTAAGTCTTGTATAAATACCCTCTACTATTTGCTTTGTGGAAAAAAGTAGTCCCTCCACTGATAACTTTTTCAATGTAGTAACACAAGTATTAATTCAGCAGTTTTGATTCCAGCACGAATTTGCAAGGTAAACCATCCTTCCACCTTCCAGAGGGCTGCAGTTCTTCTCCTTAAGAAGCAATATCAAAGACACAAGAGAAAAATTACTGTTTAGAATAACTTTAAAAATAGAGACTTAATTAGCAGGGCAAGATCTTACTAATCAACTAGATTTTCAAGCCCTCATTCAGTTGTAAAATTCCTGCCAATTCTCTTCATTTAGAAAGCAATTCAGGATTTTTTTTTATTTTACAACATATTTTCGTAATAGGAAATGAAATTTGAGTAAAAGTCTAAAGGGAAATAAGCATAAGCAGGTTGGAATTATACATCAGCAAGTCAGGAAGCAAAGAGATCCTTAAAACTCTTAGCCACAGTGGCTGCAGAAGCCAATTTATGTTACACAATATTATAGCTTTTCTGTAATTCAAGATTAATTTTCTTTGAATACAAAATGCTCCAAAGGCAAGACCAACATACACAGCCACCTATAAAAGCAGAAAAGCATGCTAGCAAATAGCATAGTAAAAGCTGATGCTTTTCTCATGTTTTTACTGTTTATAAAACTTACTAATTTTCCAGTCTAGCAGACTATGCAAATAACTGAACTTATTCAGAAATATTTTCACCTCAACTTTGGTGGCAGGACTGTAGCAAATTGGGTTTTTTAAAAAAAATTCCTTGGAAAAGCCCTCAGCATCCTATACCAGATTAATCTACTATGGGTTTTTCCCAGAAGAATATATCCCAGTACTTGATTTCTCCTACCTGTAGTAGTAAGCTGTGGTCCTTCAAAAGCAAGTGAGATTGAAGAAAGACTGAATAGTTGGTCCCATTTCTACAACAAACCTCAGCTGAGAAAGACATGAAAATTACATCTTGTCCTAATAGGCATTCTGATTTCAGCTGTCAGAGATTTGAGCAGGTGTTAAGTAAACTGAAATACATATTTACTAGTTACTAGAGATTTTCATTAAATTTTTAACCTTTGATTTAATGTCTGCACCTGCTAGACACATTTTCAAAATATTCCAGAAAGGAAGGTATAACATAAACTACAAAACATTCTGCAAATATCCCTTCTGCTTGGAAATTTCCTCCTTTTTCCAGAAGGAGTGGGGGAAAAAACCTAATGTGAAGCAGGATGGCTTTTTGGCACTATGACCTCTATTCATTAAGAGCCAGCTGTACTTTACCAGCACCAGCTCACAAAGCAGATTCACCTATACTAACTCTGTAGGAATGAAAAGAGGGGAAGAAACCAAGAGATTTCTGATCCCATTTCAACACCTACACTGACTTGGCAACTGGACTCTGCTGCATTAACACTTTTCTGCTTCACAAAGAGACATAACCAAGAAGGTGTGAAATCAGAATATATCAATTTTAGATAACCCACATGAAGTGTTGCTGACACAGCACTTCAATCCCAACCCTGCAGCTGGAGTCTTCTCACGACACTTCAGAGTACCAGACATGGGCAAGATGTAAATGGAAAGTACAACACAGTTAAGAACCTAAATGTGGCACCTGAGGCACATGAGGGTCTGTGTTTTCATAAGCAACTATGTTATTGCTGTGGTCTACAAGCCTTACTGCCATTATTACGTTTGGCAGTTAAAGCATCTAGTTACTAGCAAAGGATAAAAACTTGTCTGGTTTTCATCCTGAAGGGTCAATACCCAATGGCAGTCAGGCGCAAGTCTGTGTCCCAGACTGCCACATCTTTCACTCCAGACTCTCACATGTCATTTTTGGAGCACTCCTTCATTGAAAGCAATTACCACTCCTTCCCTTCCAAACCATCCTTCCCAGACAGCCTATAGGCAGTACACAGTCTGTTCCAGTGTCTCAGTTACTCCAGAGTCATCATAGCCCTGCACCAACACACCGAGCTCCTGTCTCATTTGTTTGTGCACTTTGCATGCACTCGTGCAAGTGCTTGGGCTTGGTCTCTTGTGAACATTTTCACTTTTCCTAGGGGCTCTCTTGTTCCATGTATTTGCCACCCCTAACTTCTGTTTTTTCTCCATTGTTAAACTGCTGTCGCCCTACCTCTGGTTTAAAGCCCTTTACACCATGTTGTCAAGTCCATAGCTAAGGGTGGTTTCATGTGATTTTGTTAGAGGGACCCCATCTGCCATTCCTTGAAAAGGTAAACATAGCCACAAAAGGCAAAGCACCTTGTGCAACTCCAGCGACACCACCACTTGGTAATTTCCAAGAGGCATCCATTCCTACACAAGTTTTCCCTCTCACCCTTGAGGCTGAGGACAAGACAACCTGAACTCTGACATCCTTCACCTTTGCCTTCAGAGCTTCACAGTCTCTCTTAATTTGTCCTAGTTGTCACTTGGTGGCGTCATTAATGCCCTGCAGGCCATCAGTGAAGGGTAGCACTCTGAAGGACAAATCAATTCTAGCAGTCATCCAAAACACCCTAGATCTGGGCCCCAGCAGCTACAAACCTCTAGTTACAGCATGTCTGACTGGCAGCTCGGTGCTTCTATCCAATGTAAAAATGAATCCCCAACCACTAATGCTCACCACTTCCCCTCGGTACCAGTGCTCTGTTCAGGACCAGCCGGCTCTGGTCTCTGACTCAATGCAGTTTGTACTCATACACTGATGAGTGCAGCACAGTACCCATTTTGTACATGCAGATCAAAGACAAGAAAGAGCCTTCTCCTGCTGCTAAGCCAGAAGCTTCCAGCCTCTCCCTTCTTGGCAGTCACTACCCACAACTATCCTTCAAGCCTGGTGTCTACCCTCTTTATATTGTGTGTCTACCTTCTTTATATTGTGTGGTTTGGTCGTCACCTTTGCAAACACCCTGTGGAGACCCTATCACTGTGTTTCCCCTGCTCATCTCCTCCCTCAGCTAGCAACTCAGTGCCTCAAACACAACACATGCCCCACAAGTCAACCACTATCACAGCAGATGTGGCCTCAGAACTTCCTCCAGCCCTAGGCCTAGAAACTGGCATCCAGTTTCTGGAATCCAACATGGTCAGGGGTGAGTAACTATAGGAAGAAATAAGATGACCCTATAGAAGAGAAACTGCCCAAGTAAAACCCCACAAATATGGAAATATCATTTCTAGTAGTGTAGAAGAGCTGAGAGCTAATACAGGTCTCCTCCTACTACTCTTCATAGAAGAAATTTTAGCTGTTTTACCCATCTGTAGTACAAAACTACCAACAGAATCTTAAGTATATCAGACGGGATACAAGGGTAGGTGTTGAAAGACTTGAACAGAAACCTCAAAAGAACATGCAGATTGTGATATAAGGGCAGAGGTGATATGGTTTATGAAGTGGAGTCACTCCCCACTGGCGTTTGGGGTTGGGTTATAATTTAAATACCATAGGGTATTGGAATAACTTGTCTCTCTGGTGTTGACCCTGTTGAACCTCATACAACTGGCTTTAGCACATCAAACCAGCCTGTCCAGATCCTCGTTCAGAGCCTTTCTATCCTCTAGCAAATCGACATTCCCGCCCACCTTGGCGTTGTCTGGAAATTTACTGAGGGTGCAACTCTATCATCTCATCCAGATATATAAACATATTGAGCAGGACTGGCCCAAATACTCATCCCTGGGTAACACCACTGGTGACTGGCCACCAATTGGATGTAACTCTATTCCCTGTGACTCTCTGGGCTCAGCCACTGAACCAGTTTTTACCCCAGTGAAGCATGCACCTGTCCAAGCCATGGGTTCTACAGTAGAATGCTGTGGAAGCAGTACTGAAGCCTTTGCTGAAGTCCAGACAGGCAACATCCACAGCCTTTTCCTCATCCACTGGGTGGGCAACTGGTCATAAAAGAAGATCATCTGGTCTAGCAGGACCTACCTTTCTTAAACGTGTGCTGGCTGGATCTGAACCCTTGATAATAGGTACTATACTATGGACTGAGTTACTTTATCCAAATTGAGTGATGCTATCACTCTTCTTTGCCTAAATGGAGAGAGCTACAAGAGGATATAGAAAACTTTTTCTTCCAAATATATTCTCTAGGAAAATATACCATATATCTTAGTAGGATCTTTAGAGTGTACAGGCAAGCAATTTTACACCCCTCATATTTGATTCTTTTGCCAGGGGCATTGTAGTCATAGAATCACAGAATCATGGAATGTACTAAGTTGAAAGGGACCCACCCATCAGAATGATCAAGTCCAACTCTCCAACTCCTGGCCCTGCACAGGACACCCCAAGAGTCACACCATGTGCCTGAGATTGTTGTCCAAACACTTCTTGAACTCAGACAGCACTGGCAATATGGCCACATCTCCTCTATTAAGCATTTAATTCAAAAAGAAGATACAGTTCCTGTAGAGATAGTAGAAGGTAAGTTCTTCTGCAAACCACATCTTCAATAAGACATTCAAGCCAAATATTTCTGTCTAAAAACATAGAGATTCCCTCCATTTAATTAAGTTTCAACTCGGGAGATTCCAATAGGATATCGAAACAATCACTAGCAATTAACCAAACAGCTTTCTCATAACTGCATTAGGAAACTGCATGGGTTGCTGCAATAGCCTAATTATGTGTTAAAAGAGCTTTAAAATAAACTTTCCTAAAGGAAATACTTGGCACGCTTTGATTTTATTTACTGGCCTGGTTGCACATTCTGTAATTTTCCCACCAAGTACCACAGAAAAATGCACAACTTCCTACAGTAACAGTATTCAGGATGCAGATTTTTATCTAGATGGTTTATATATAGTGTATTGTAGCTTAAAAAGAAATAGCCAGAAAGAGAGTATTCAGGAAACTAAAGTAACTTGTACTTATGAGAAAATTGAACATACTAGAGAAGATGCAAGTATCGGGCAGATAACGAGATGTAGGAGTTACCTTCATACATAACTACTAAAGGTAAGTCAGAAAATAAGACTAAAGTTTTCTTAGTAAATTAAGTTGATTAAGTAAATTTATTTCTCTCCTAGCCCATGGGGAACCACACACTCCAGCTGGGGGTTTCCCAAATGAGGCTGTGACCCTGTGAGAAGCCCTTGATGAACCAGGTTTGTTGGCAAAACCTGCGATCCCATAGGGGACCAACACTGGAACAGCCTGTTCCTGAAGGGTTGCACCACAGAGAAGGGACCCTACACTGGAGCAGTGGAGCAGTGTGAGGAGTGCTCCTCCTTCCCTGAGGAGAAAGGAACAGTAGAGACATGTGATGATCCGACTGCAGCCCCATTCCCTGTTCCCCTGCACTGCTGTCAGGGTGGAGGTAGAGAAATTGGGAGTGAAGTTAAGTCCAGGAAGAATCAAGGAGTGCAGGGAAGGTATTCTAAGATTTGGTTTTATTTCTTATGATCCTGCTTCTACGTGATTGGTAATTAAGTTCATTTCCCCAAGTCTGTTTTGCCCATGATGGTAACCAGTGAGTGATCTCTCCTTGTCCTTATCTCAACCCATGAGCCTTTCATTATATCTTTTTCTCCCCTGCCCAGCTGAAAAGGTGAATGATGGAGTGGCTTGGTGAGCACCTGGAAGCTGGTTGGGTCAGCCCACCATATCACTATGTATAAATACCTGAAGAGGAGGGAAAAAGGAAATAAAGATGGATTCTCTTCAGAGCTGTGCAGTAAGTGGAGAAGACGCAGTGGGAACAAAATGAAATACCAGAAGACCCACTTAAACTTAAAATAAACAAGAATAACTTTGGTGGTGGTCAAACACTGGAGCAGGATGCCCAGAGAGGTTGCAGAGCCTCCATCATTGGTTGTATTTAAAATCCAGTTGGACAGTGTCTTGATAAACCTGACCTTATTGACCTGCTTTAAGCAAGAAGGTTGGACTAGATGATCTCCAGAGGTCCCTTCCAACTTCAATTATTCCTTGATTCTGTGAAGCTATATGGGACATTGATGTCTAAGCTTGTAATTAACTTACAGTAGCTTTGTTTTGAAAAATTTTCACACCACCTCTGCAGACAAAATAAGGCTCTAATTAAAGTAAGAATGCAAGTACAAGCCTAATTCAGAAACCATTCTTTTAATTAAACAGCTGACAACTAAAACTGCAATTCAGGCCTGTAAACCCTGTTTTGCACAAAAATGTCTATAATATAAGCAGTCTCTCTCAAAAGTTTTATGTTTTTCTATCTTTTAATGACAGAGGCTTCTCTTATTCCAAAATACCCTGAAGATAATTTTATCCTCTTCAGGCATAGAAGTCTCCAGGCAAAAAAGCCTTTCAATATTGCAAACATACATAGTTATGAATATATGGGAAAAAAAATTTTCATCACACCTTTAAATTCTTCAGCCTACAGGGATTACTTGTGTCAAAAAAAAAAATCATCATTTTATCATATAAACCAGAAGGACATAAAATTCAGCTGCAATTAGTTTTTACTCTACCTCCCTAAGATTAGCCATTCAGATAGTTGGGTAGCTCCAGGCAACTTAAACACCTAATCACAGCACACAGGAACTATTTGTGTGTGCACTTTGCTTCTCCAAACATCTGCTTTGTGCCTGGCAGATGAGGGATCTACACACATGGAAACTTTCACACATGGGGTCACCACATAGGCTAAGATCATGAACTTTTGTCTTCGACTTCATAGACATAAATTACTATATGATTCTATTTGCCCCATTCTATCAAATCTTAGCCAAGAGATAATCCTAAGCAAAGTACTTTATAGCTTCATAGTCACCAGTTCTAATAAACAACAGGCATGTCCATAACAGAAAAAAAGTTCCTGCTGTCTATCTAATCACTCCCATATCTTTAACTCCTGCTTAGCCTGGCATTAGAATTTTATTGTCAGCAGTTTATCTAGCACACTACAGGTTACCTTAGGTATCATTTTATACCATCTGCAATGTTTGGGATGCCTGCAAAGGTAGGGCTCTGTCCCTAGAAGGGGTTCCTTTGTCTCTTTCGTCTTCATTGAAAATGAAAATAGTCTTTACCACATCAAAATATCAACAATATTTAATTCATTCTGTCATGGACTTTGTAATACAAAAGTTTTGATGAAGGACCAAGGACAGACCTATTACTTTTGCCAAAAGAAAGTCAAATGACCACTAAAATGTTATAGGGCAACAAGAGGATTGGAGACAAGTTGTGTTCTTTGAAAGTTCCTATGTCTATAAACATGAGGGGAAAAAAGAGAATTACATTTACTGCTTCATTCTACATACAACTGAAGTCCTCTTTTTCCTTCTTTTGTTAAAAAGTATAGATGAAAGTCAACCAGGGCCACAACAAATGGTCCAGAGAACAATATTCAGCAAGATTTTTTTTTTTTGCAGCATTTGGATAAGTTCAAGAAACATTTTGGAAAGTGATTAGTGAGCATCTGCCAAGGCTGTGCGGTAACATACAATATATCAGATTGTGCTTGAAGTGTTTTCTATCCATTATATGGACAAAGCCATGGGTTAGTGCTATGGCAGTGACTTTGAAAAGCAAACCAAAAGAACAGACCACTTACCACATCAGGAGGAAGAAAAGGAATGATTCGCCACACGCAACCTTGGTGACTAGCCAAGGGGATAGACACTTGACAACCTAACTACTGGAAACAACTGAACAGAAAATAAATTAATGGGAATCATCTAGACTTAAGGTATCAAGGTAAGTCCCAGTCACCTCTTGTGAGTGAATGTAGGGAATTCCTTTCAGCATAATATACCATTGAGGCTTTCTGCAATTGGTATCACCATTTCACTATTGTATTAATACCCTTTTATCTTTAAATTATGTATAAAGATGCAAAAATATGCAACCAGCCTTCATATTTAAAGCTAGAAAATTTTATTTTGGTTCAGCCTCTTTCCAATCTCCCTCTGTTCCTTATTTATGAACCAGTGCCTCATGTCCTGAAGCAGGCTTGTGAAATACATACAGGATTCCACATTAGCAGCAGGCTGCTCTCTCAAACCAGCCCAGTTTCTCAGCACCACTGAGAACACCACATGCTTCCAAATTTCCAAATTTATTGTGTTTCTATTTGGGTTAATGTTTTTTAACCTTTGTAATAGCTTCTCCTACTGGCTGGGATGAGCACATGGATCTACCAGTCAGCTGTTCCCTTACTGGACTACTTTTTACAGAACAGCATCTTGCAGAATCTAAGCTCTTTAAAATGGCATCAGGCCATATGAGATTCTAAAACATCTATCATCACAAAAGAGGTAGCCTGGCCAGCCATTCATTTCCATCCAGGATTTCCTTCCCCCTCCTCCAGCTGCAGCATTACCTTACACTAGACATGACCAGAAGAGTCAGCCTGTATCTCCCCTTCCACTTAAACATCACTGTAATTTAGAATCATAGAATAGTTTGAGTTGGAAAGTCATCTAGTTCAACCCCTGCAGCAATGAACAGGGACATCCACAACTAGATCAGGTTTCTCAGAGCTCTGTCCAGCCAGACCTTGAGTGTCAGGCAGAGGGTGGGGCACCCACCACCTCCCTGGGCAACATGTTCAGCACCTCACTACTCTCATAGTATAAAATTTATCTCTCTTATCTCATCTAAACTGACCCTCCTTCATTTAAAAACCATTATCCCTTCTCTTGTCACAACAGGCACTGCTAAAACATGTGTTCCCATCTTTCTTTTAGGACCCCTTCAGGTATGGAAAAGTCACAACGAGCTCTCCTTTGGACAAGGTCTTCTCCAGCCTGAACAATCCCAGTTTTCTCAGGCTTTCCTCACAAGAGAGGTGCTCCATCCCTCTAATCACCTTCATGCTCTTTCTCTGGACTCACTCAAGAAGGTCCATGTCCTTCCTGTGCTGGGGATGCTAAGCAAGTTTCCCAGTCTGGCCATTCACCAGACCCTGGCAGTCACTCCCAGAGTCTTTCACTACTGGGACCGAAGCCCCTCCACAGCGGTGGCCACAGTGAGCTGAAGGGTGCCCACATGGCCCCCACACACCCCACCCACACAGTCAGACCAGCCTTCCTCATCAGCCTGACCCTGGATTTCCCAGAGCACGGCCTCAGTGTCTCATTCCATAAACCAGTTTAACCACAGTGCAATTACACAGAACAAGCTAGTGCCTCCAAGGAGGCAAAGGACCTGAACAAATGACCCCTGATCTTTTGTATCCTCACAGCCTGAGGGTGCAAAAGTCTCAGCTCTTCCTCCTGAGTCTTTGGCTCCTATTGTGTCTCTGAGTGTCCTGTCACCTGGATGGGCCACAGGTCCCTGGGCCCTCTGTCATACAAAGGCTTGGCTCCTCACTGCCTCTTGCCTGGGGCTCCCACCCAGAGCTCATCCTGCAGCTCCTACTACAGCTGCAGCCGAAGCTACCTGCACTGAAGGGATTCCTCAACAGGGAACTCCACAGCTGGACACAGCACCTCCAGCTGGGGTCTCACAGAGCAGAGCAATGGGGCAGAATCCCCTCCTCGACCTGCTGGTCATACTGCTTTGGATGCCCAGGGCAAGGCTGGCTTCCTGGGCTGCAAATGCAACCACAGCTTAAATGGTTCTCCAGCAACTTAAAGGAATTGCCTCCCAAAAGTCAGCTTCCCTTTCTGTTCCGGCGCGGAGGAAAGGCTTCCTCTTCTCCATGGGGCAGCTGCTCAGCAGAGTCCTCCAGGGCAGCTCCAACCCTGCGAGGGTATCACCTACCCTCAGAGTTTCCAACCCCCTGAGGCTCACAGAGGGTGGGAACAAACACCAGACCAAGTCAAAAAGCTCTACCAACAAGCATGGTCTCCAAGGCATGGTACAGAAAGTCTCGAAACAACTGCAAGGTAAATCAAGATGTCATTCACCCAGTCCCATAACAACACTGGATTTATGACAGCTTTACCTTCCTGGGGGAGCCTACATTGTACTGTGGCCAGTAAGATATATGGGACAGGAAGTTATAGCCTTCTTTGTTTATGTTTTCCCATGGAAATCAGTTTCACCTTCCCTCCTGCCAAAATTGTCAGCATTTCTCCTGTAAGCAGAGCTGTGGGCAATCAGCTTTCCCAGGGCACCCTCTGCAATTTCTTAGACAACACAGGTAATCGGTGTTCATGAAATCTACACAGCTCTCAGGACAGTCCCAGGCTGTGCTGATCACAAGCTGTGCTGTCTCTTTTGTAACAAGAGAGAGAGGGTGTTTCTCTGCCCTATCAAAACATGTTTCATACATGGTTATTGACAGACTTTGTTTCTTTTGGAAAGACAGGATAAGTAGCATCTTTTGCATGTCAGAAAGACTCAGTTTGGGGAGAATATTATCAATAACATTGATACTTCTGTATTCAGTCATTTCTTTAGCACTCTCTCTAGAAGAATGCAGCACTGCAAAAGCACTAGTACAAAATTTAACTAATTAGCCCTAAAAAAAGATGAAATCCATATATTAAAAAAGACCAGCTGCAGAGTGATCCCTGGACACATCCTTCTCTCATAAAACCTGAATGCATAAATTCTCCCTCACTCTCCTGGGGTTCCCACATCAGTACCTTCACTGAAGAGCCAAGAGGCAGAATTCAGCTGCCTGGGCAAGACTGCTGAAGGAAACAGCAAATATGAGGAATGAGGACAGCAGTTTTATGAGCATTCAAGTGACGCCTAGTACAGGCAAAAAACCTCCACATTTCTGCAATAGATTATATTCCAAGTAATATCCTACATCATGGCTTTTCCTGAATTCATGAGAACAGGACCTGCTCTGGTGAGGTATGTGAACCACAGTCCTTGGGGGTCTCATTCATGTCACTTTAACCTCAGTTCAACAACTGCTCCAGCCCACAGCTGTGTGTGCGACAGTCTAGCCTTTTTTCTCTCATCCTCTCTAATTTAAGAGGCCCATTTTCATTAATCAGGCAATTGCAAGCACTCTAGCTAAACCCTTTCATTACATTACTTGCCTGTGTCACCTCTGAATGACAAAGCCAGTTGCCAGGAACTAGACCTTTAGTACTGCAGTGCTTTTAAAATGGTGAAACAGGAAAATTGTTCGTGTGTTCCTTGGAAAGCACCAGACATGAGCACTTCAATAAACATCAATGTCTTTTCTCACCACTTTATCTGAAAAACCTTCAGCCAGGTCCTGTTGTTTCTGTTGGTATTGCACTTTAATAGCCCAGACATAAATACAAAAGCAGTCAGCTGTGTGACAACAGCTGTGCAGCTACTTTAATTGCTCAGCATGATGTCATTCATCAATTCCAAACCTCTCTTCCTAGATACCATTTTCCCTTACGAGATAACTTGTCCAGTACTGAATTTATATCACAACTGTAATGTGCTCCAGTGAAAATTATTCCACTGAAACCACGTATCAGGTTTTTGTTAAAGGCTGTGAATCTCATAGGGCAGTTTAGCTTATTCACAGCAATAATAGCTCTTACTTGTGCAAGTCACAAGACAAACTCTGACAAGAGCCAGGCAAATTTCCTCATTTACATGGGAACATCATCTTTACCTCCTACCCATAACTCTGTCCCCATGCTTCATTCCTACTTCTTCTCAAGTGCTTTCACACAGCTCCTGTCTACTTGCACAGCTCTCTAGGGAGAAAACTTACACATCTTTATAAACATTACTTATGCTTGTGACAGCTCAGTACTCTGAATGGGCCTACTGAAGTGCATTTCAGATTTTTTCTTTATAAAAGGATGCTACAGCTATACTGTCTTGAAGAACTCATTATTGCCTCTTAAAAACCACACACACCACTTTGCTTTACGCTTGTTAAAGTCCTCCAAACAAAACTTACCAATTCCATTAATAAAAAAAAAGGCCCTAGTCTAAAGCAATTACATCCATGCATTTAAAAGCAAAAACTGAAATAACGAGATCAGAACAAAGGATTTACTTCAGTCGAATTTATTTGGCAGCATCATTTATGTTACTGGGGCTGTTACCTAAAATAAATCCTCATTATTTCAATACAATGCATTACTGAGCAAAGGCATCAGTACGTTAAGTAGCATTGCAATTACTGATACTCTCTCTCTAAATAAATTCTATAGATCTTACAAGTGGCTCCAAAGCAACGAAAGACAAAATTACAGAATAAATGAAGATAAAGATGTCAGCTGGCACAATGACCCTGTGATTTTTATGTCAACAGTCTTTTTATAGTGGTTATAGCTACACCACTGCAGAAAGAAGTGTAGCCACTAGATTCAAAGTTCCTGTTTTTAAATTTCTCTTTTTTTTCTGAACATAAAATTATTTTAAGAAATTCTATTAATCCAGTCTCATCACTCTTACAAGACTCTGCAACTCTACCACACCTGAAAGAAACATCTCCAACAACAAAATTGTCAGCATAAAATAAAAAAAGCTTGGTTTATACAACTTATACATAGAAAGCCTTTTTCTTTAAAATATATGCTGCACATCACTCTTGAATTTTAACATAAGAATCACTGTAAATAAACTGTAACTGTTATCAGCACTGTCTTCCCACCCAAGCAAAGCTTGTTCTATCAGCACTTGGGGAACAGCAGAGTGGACAGCTATAGCTCTTCTGTGAGCTGGCAAGCATCCAGCATGTCTAAAGAAGTCTAAAATACCTTTCCAAACCTCCGATAGAAAAGATAGCACCTTTGAGACAAGGAACAATGATTTAATACAGTTCACACAAGAATTCAGAGGTCTGCAAGTCTCCACACTGCCAAATGGGAGCAGAATGCAAAGTAAAGAAGCACAACAAATAGATGGGTTTTGTAATCATTAGTACATGGTGATTTCCCCTCTGTGCAATGTTTTGCTCAAGCACCATATCTGGGCCAAGAATAAAATACCACCTAAAAGGGGAAGGGTAGCCTGCAGTCAACAGACCATTGTATCACAATTTTCCTCTTGAGAAGATGAACTGCCTTGAAAATATCCCTTCCTCCCCGCCAAAACATCATCTTTATCCAACAGGCAGTTGCCAGATACTTTTCATTAACATGAAACATATGCTGGTGTTCACACGTGCAGTGCAACCCTTACTGCTGCAATGAAGTGAGCTACCTTTTGTGTTTGACTCTAAGCCAAAAGCCTTTTGGTGCCCACACATCTTCAAGAAGAGGATTTGAAATGCTGGGATTAGAACTTGAACCTCATGTTGTAATCAGAAAAGTAAAAGCATTAGTAGTCTCTCAGTGTTTGCTCATAAATGACCTTTATCAATGAGAGCACCCCTACTGAACTGTGATGGACCCATTATTGCAAATACACCTCGCATGAACAACATATTTGTTATCTCTCTTTATTGATCAGTGTATTTTCCTGGCCAAAAATTTTCTGTTGTACCTTAAAGAATTTTCTTGTTGCTTGACTCACTACTTCTACAGATGGCAGGGCAACACAAAATTAAAAACAAAACAAAACAAAAACAAACAAACAAACAAACAAAAAAAAACCAACACAAAACGCCACAAAAGAAATACAAGCTGTGGAAAATGCCCATGTTGGAAAATTCCGTCCCCAGTGGGATGCAAGTAGAATTTAGTCTTTTTTCTTTACTTATTTAATTGACGCTCTAAGTACTTGTCAAATTACACATTAAGGATTTATTAAAATACACTATCATTCTAAAGAAAAGAAAAGCTTGTCAGGCTTGAAACTTGGGCTGCAAGTCAAATAACACTTTATTTAACATAACTGCATATGAGAGGCTACTACAGTACTAGATTAGGTATGAAGATAAATTTCTAAAGAACCATGTATGAGGTATTTATCCATTGTTTATGCAGAAAGAGAGCCCATATGTGACAAAAATTTATTTACTCTGGAAAAATGAGATTTTTGAAGACAAGCTAAACCTTAGCAGAAAAGTCTCAATAAGATTAATTGAAGTCAATGTGACAGAATCTCTCTAATTGAAGTTATTTGTCCTTTGCAGACTGCTGCCCAAGGAATTCCTGGAGGGAGGATCTGCCATTGCCTCTAATCCCTGCACTTTTATCACATACTTTCATCACAACCCTTTCTCTTTCACTGCTGTAAAAATTGGGAATTTCATCAGTGTTCATATAGGTAGGGAGATAGCAATTATCTTTCAGCGAAAGTAGGTTTTAAAAAACAACAACAACAAAACAAAACAAAAAAACAAACCACAAAATACCCAAAAGCATTCATAATCCAAAAGAAACCTAAAAAACTCACAACCCAAAGAGGACTTAGATCTTGCTATTTCATTATTCTGTTGTGTCTATTTTACACACTCTGAACATCTGAACATTAGTCTCTGGCATTCAATGAGTAATTTCATTACTCTTTTGCTGTTAGAGTTAAGGTCGCAGTGTTTACACCTCTCTCAAAGGGTGACAGAAACTGCCTCTAGGACAAAATTTCACTTCTTTCAAGGATTTGTCCCACAAAAAATATACTAAAAATAAATAATAATTGCATGTGTCTGCGAGTAATATCTTCCTCAGTCTTTCATCCAAGCTTTTCTGTATTAACAGCTTGATTGACAACTACAAAAGCAAATTAATCTGGTATTCTTAGTCTACATGTAGCACTGGGTGCAGTCCAGATTCAGTTACACATCTGATCTCTGTAGATAAAGTAGTCAGAGTGCTAAAAAGAAAAGGTCTTCCAACACAGCATGAAGTGTTCAGGAAGAGATGGCCATTATATTTGAGGAAAGGTCCGTTTCAGCTTCCAGGTTTGATGTTCTGCTCACTTTGGGATCTGCAAGTCTCACAGTTTACCAAATATCTAATTTCTAGTTGACCAAAAGGGTTATATGCTCATGGCCCTAAAATTATAAACCCACTTGGCATCCTGAATTCCAGATCTGATAGCACATAAGACCCCTGCACCACCACTTTGGATCTGTTATATATCCAATAGAAACCAGACTTATAAGCAGCACTGGTAAAACCTGCTGAGCAATCTCTGAGACAGAATAGCCTTCATGCTCAGGTAATGCAGACCATCCTCACACCATTTTCTCTACTATTTCAAAACGACCATTGTATACTTAGTAAAAATCTACCCAGCTGCCCAAGACGTACCTCCCATCAGGAGCTACTGCTTAATGTCGCTGAGGTCACCACTCAATGTGACTGCTATGAGTGCTGCTGCTTTCTCGTCAGCACAGGCACTGACACAGCAATCACTCAGGGCCTGTCTAGACTGACTGTCACAGATTCCCATCACATCTCTTTGATGAACACATTTTCTCTTGGGCACAAGAATCCTTGTCATCTGAATGTCTTTGGAGCCAGTTTAACATCCATTTGGCAAAACCAAAAGACTGATATTAAGCACTATAAATAGTAACTCTGGCTCACAGGTAGATTTTATTTTTAATTCTCCTTTTCAATGAAAAGAATAGCTCAGGATGATGGCATCTATCAATACCATAATTTAAAAGCACAGGAGAGAAGTGATATGCAAGGGACAAATTTTATTTTCTTTTGCTAAATGAAGTTTGATCAAAATCCAGCAAGTATCTGAATTTGATGCACTTGTTGGATTTTAAATCTCCAGCTTGTGTTAAACTGGCCTTTTGGACATATCTTAGTGATCCCCACACACTGTCCGTAACCACAAGACAAAAAAGTCCTTTTCTGATAATTTTCAAAATTTGATCTGCAACACAGTGTTTAGAGTCAAAACACATATCATCAGATAAATACAGCTTGGCCAGCAGTATGCACCCCAGGTCCCCTTGTAACTGGTTACTATGGCATGAATGAGGTAAAGAAGAAACAGGACATGTAACTTCTTGCCTGAACAAGACATCCCCTAATGCAGCACAGCATCTCAAGTGGCAGGTCACCAAAAAACACTTAATGCATACTCACACACATGTGTGGATTTTTTCCAAGATTATGGATGAGCAAGATTTGTCAAATGAATACTTGACTGTGGGTGGAAGAAAAGCACATGATATACACTACAATGCAATTTCTGCTGGCACCCTAAAAACACTTTCAGTTCTCAGCACTGAGCTGGGCCTAGCCTCATCATCCATTTCAGTAGCTCAGATCTCTTCCAATGTCTGTGCCTAAGGGACATTTCAGAGTATGCATATTGGTATTTCAGCCCCATAAGAAGTTTTTGTAAATTTGTTTGCGTACTGCATCCTCTCTTTGATGGGAGAATGCAGAAGCCAAGGAAAATGCAGGAGACATCACTCACCTGGACATTGAAAAACTTCAGGTGTCTTGAACTAAACCTGCCCTGCAGAACGAAAGTCTTTGTAACCCCCCTCATTTTCCAGTCACAAAGAACTTTCAGTGAAATCAACCCATTGCATTACCTTGGCTTTTGATGCCAGCCAGAAGCCAAATTATATCAGGCATCTATTTAGTAAACTTTCCCACATAGTTTTGCTCTGCATTTCAGTACATACTCAGCTGTTGCTGTAAGAAGGATCGATTACATTTAAGAGCTTGCACTCAGTTAGCTGCTATGAATTTACATAAGCCCATTCTATAAACCAGAATCTGGGTTCTTTCTTACAGCAAGCTTGACACACCTTGCATTTGTCTTCATGCTCAGTTTCTGTTTAGTCACATCCATGATAACGTGAAGAAGAGTAATGCAAACAAGTTACTTTCTCGGTCCCTTGCACACCTGGTGCCACCAAACGCTCCAGGATACGCTTCCTCCACACAGCACTCAGGAGCGGCAGTAGCTGTGCACCGAGAAACACTAGAGGGCAATAAATGCACTTCAATAAGCCTAGAGGAGCCGTAAGGTGTGTTTAATTCTCGGTCCCTTCTTAGTTTTGCCATCGATATTATCCTTCCTCGCTTTAGTTCAGATCTCATGCAAAGGAGGTGCACATCGGACCTCTCTGGCCAGGCTACAGCAGTGAGTGTGTGTTCACCGAACTGCCTTCCTTTCCATCCAGCCTTTTCCCACCACCATGCCTTCTTCCCTTCAGACACTTTTTCAAGCCTTTCAATGACATAATCTTTTCCACGTGGTACATTTGTTTACCGGCATTGCCATGCTAAAGTACCTATCCATTGCTGGAAAAAATTGCTTCAGTGTAAGACAGGATTAAGCCTTGACAGTGGAGAGGGAGGAAGAGAGGAATTCATCTGATTTCATTACAAGATTCTGCTAACCCTAGTGAATAATCTTACAGATTTATGATTTTTGATAGACAAATCCACTCTTAGCTCTGACATATTCTTCCTATGAACCATTTACACTTCTTCCCAATAACAATCCTGAACAGAACAAATGGAATAGTTTTTTCACTTATACATGAAGATACTGTTTTCCATGAAGATACTGCTCTGGTTGTGTGAGAAACACACAACCAGAGAGCACTTGAGCATGTCACTCACTGCTAAATTCGCATATGGAATAAGATAAAGAAGAAAAATACAAGAGGAGGTTGTATGCAGGCCTTCCTTTTAACTGTCTGCTATATTTTCCCCAGGTTTTTAGGGAGTAAAGTTTTACCACTTGAAATTTTTCATACCAGTTGAACAAGATAAATCACAATCTACTGGGAATACCATACCTCAGGTGTTTCATAATTTAAATTTAACAGGTTTTCTCAGTGCCTAAGAAGCATAACAGTTCCTAGATGAGGCAGAAGGAGTTGTAAAAGGATTTTTCAGGGTTCATAATCCTAAGTAAGTAGGGTAGAAGCATTTAAGAAAAACAGCAAATTGTGGTAACCTGTTTTGCCTATCTTCTTGTCTTCTCTGCCCACCTCTTTTCCACCCACCTTATCTAACTCAGAAGCACTACATAAAGAAACTATTTAAGAAACAGGCAAAAAATCTGCTAACCTTCTAAAAATCCATACTAAAATTAGCTTGGTCTAGACTGCTGTGAAGTTGGGACTTTTCAATAAAATACAAAATATTAGTGGCTGTTCATTTAATGTTTCCCATTTAATGAAGTGATGGAGGCAAGTATCCCAAAGAGGATGGGAAGCCATACTGTGATCTTACCAGCAGAGTGCATGTGTCAATGAGCAAAATTTTATATCTGGTTTGTCTCAAAGGTCTTATTATTTTGCCTTACAAATTCAAATTACAAATTAAAGTTTTTAATTTAATATTTGTGCCAACTGTATTTGCTGCCAAACATTATATGATTGAAGAGTTAACAAGGCTCTTAACAATTCTAACATAAAACGTGCTCCATGACACAGCCAAGAGAAGCTATACTTCTCTACTTCAACTAGCTCATACAGCAGCAATTACAGCCTTATTCTTGATGGGATTCAGTCTCTACAAAGAGAGGCATGAACTGTGAGGAGTGTGTGGGAGCAGCTGCCTTGCATGAGAACTCTGGGATGTGGGCAGGCTTAGTCCTTGCACTGGTCTCCTGGAGCTGCAAATCAGCCCAGGTTGTGGTGCTTTATGTTCTATCTCTTGTATTCAGGCTGTGGTAGTATTTCCAAAGAAAGGGAATATAATTAATACAGTTATGTGTCCATCCTTCCACTTCCCCCACTTCAACCTCTTTTTTTTTCTCTCCCTTCTCTTTTGAGGCTTCTCTGAGCCCTCTAAAACCTTGTGGATCTTGAATACAAAAGTTATTCTTAATTACCCCAATGAAGACAGAAGCAAAGAAAATGTACCTTCTCATGTAAAGCCTTGTCCTGGCCCAACAACCAGGAGTTGTGTATGTTCTACACCCAGCCCCAGGTTTTGGGAAAAAGCTCGTACACACACACACACACACACAGAGGGATGATAGCAATGGGGGACCACAAATAATCCCCTGCCCAGCTACTCCCAGGCTCATCCTATCAAAGGCCCATCTCTACAAGTCCCAGGAGAACCTCAGCCCCACTGCCCAGATATGGACCCATCAAGAAGGGACAAAAGGAGCATCTCTCCAGAGTATGTTTTGGGCTCTGCCTAGGGGTATTGGACACATTACGGGATGCAAGGGAAGAGCATTTGTGATTGCACAGGACTTACTGTAGGTTTTTGTTAGGGATGGGGGAAGTATGAAAGAATGGATAAGGGAATCAAAAGGGCAGGTAACGTGTCAGCAGGTAGCTTCTCAGGATACTTGTCTGGCCCTGTCTTGTACCTGTCCAGCAGAGTCTGTCCCGTCTTCTCAAAGAAGGGGCCAGGGACAGCTACTTGGTATTTTGCATGCCTAAGTCCTGCTGCTGGAGACAACCATGTGGTACATATATGTATGTATATATAATTATATATATTTAATTATAACTAGTAATAATTTATGATAATTATTGGCCATAATCCTATGATTATTAGTAGTTAATACATATTAGCGATATAACATATAATTAATATATTGATACTATATAATACATAGGTGTGTATCTGGAGAGAGAGAGAGAAGAGAGAGAGACAGACATATAATTAGGTATTAATGTTTTACACAGACACTTTGATCTTGTTTAGCTGAAGAGGGGAACAGGATGAGGCCACTGGGGCCATTTGTGTGCCTGTCTGTGTTGACCTGCACGGTCAGGCAGGTACATGCCTGTTGTACACATGCAGGGTATGTACCAACATGCATATTCCCTTTCTGCAAATTCACACTCAGCCCTAGCACTGGTTGGAACATAGGGTAAAAGCTATGGCAGCATCCCCTCTGTTGGGCTACTGGACCCAGCTGCCCCCTACAACATACAGAATATACCTAGAATTCTCTATATATTCTGGATGTTCTTATAATCATCCACTCCAAAAATAGCTAGCCATGACATCATCTTCAGAAAGTGCTTCTATTCCCAAAGTCACTAACTATTTAGATTAATTTTAGACTCTTCAATGGCTGTGCATGACTAGACCCTGTTCTCTGCACCAACAGCCACTGTAACTCATGTGCCCCATGAGGCTTGCTGGAAATAAGGACTACAATATAAGCTACTGGTACCTGTTAAAAAAATAAATTGATATCCTGAACTTTTAAGTGACAGACTGCAAACTGGCAACTAACCATTTAGTTTACTGCAAAGGCTTTGGTGTCAACCACAAAGCACTGAAAATTGGAAAAGAAAAAAAAAAAGCCCTGCATTTTGTTACATAGGAGAGGTAGAAGCAGAAAAAATACTATACGTAAAAATGTTTGGATTTTGATTAACTGTGTTTCACAAAAAACAATCAGCTAAGGTAGATTATCAGAGAAGCACACCATCAGTTCCCAGAGAGCCTAACCCGCCTGGATATCAAGAAGGCCAACTGTAAGCACTGACAGATGTACTCAAAGCCAAGTGACCTTCTGCCACTCATGGGAGCTCTGTGCCTGGGCTTCCCAGGAAGGGATAAGGCTCTGAACAAGAAAATATTTCTTCCTAACCCTTGCCAAGAGAGTGAAGACAGACCTCAAAGCTCTTCAACCAAAACCAGAACAGTCTCATGAGGTTTTCAGACAATTTTCATATACTACTTTAATTTTTCTTCAACATCAGTGCAGAAAAAGTATTTCCAAACTGTATGCCAGGAAGCTAATAAAAACTCTTCAGTTCATTAACTGAATAATGTTGAACAACATTATAATGTTGAATAATTGTTATTGAATAACAGTTCAATAATCACACTGGGACAAAAAACCCCACCAGCTAAGGACAGAGTTAAATGCTAAAGTGTCCCCAGTCAGGATTTGAGAGAGGAAAGAAAATATTTCCTGCTGAAAAATTCTGACTTTGTAGGTAGTGCATTGTGATCATGACAAGTAAGAAAATCTACCAGCATGATATTAAGGAACTTCAAACCCAGTTTTCTTTCTTTACATAATGTAGAAGAAACTAAACAGTTGCCACTCTGCTCATACTTTTCTGTTATCAACTCCTCTCCACGTGATGCAACTGGTATATATTTTCTAAGTCACCTACCATCATACATGTATGGTCCTGGCAGATTAAACTACTTCCTAGCTTCTCAGAAATCCAATGGCAAAATTAAGATACTCCATTGCCATTTTTCCACTCAGGGATACATGATGAGAGTGTGTGCAGTGTAGCCACCTGATGCATACCAGTCAGTCATTTGTATTTAATGGTTTTTCTTTCAAGAAACCTTTTGGCCTGAACACAGAGCCTGTCACTGCCTGAGACAATCTCCTCCCTTACAAACTCCAGACAGTAGACACTTGTTAAGTCTCATTACTTGCCTTCTCTAGTAAGAAGTATTTTTTTTCCTGACTCTTTCATCCACTGATCAGATTGCCTCCTATCTTTCATCAGGCTCAAGAAACAGATTAGGGAAAAGTTTCCGTAAGTACTGAAAGGCTTAAAGAGAAGCAACAAAATGGAAAATTTTGTCACAGAGGAAAAAAAAAAGAAAAAACCGAAACCCAACATTTTAGGTGACATTTTGTTTTTCTAGCCAAGAGATTTGGTTCCATTACAGATACTGCCAGTGTGAGCTAAAGTTAGATTTCCAAAAAGCATACTAGATTTCCAAAAAGCAGACTGCCCCAGCACAACAGATTCTCCAGAGCTGCAAGAGAACAGTGTCAAGGCGCTGGTCTCTGTGTGTGTGTTTCAGCCAGTAAAGGTAAACTTTTTGGACTTCAGCAAAGTTTTGATACTGTCTCTCATGGGATCCTTCTGCACCAGATGTCCAGCATTCAGATGGAAAAACACATCATGCAATGGGCAAGCAACTGGCTTATGGATCAGGCACAAAGGATAATACTGAATGGGGTGATGTCAGGGTGACATCTTGTCACTAGTGGGGTTCTGCGGGTCTCTACCCTCAGCCCTGTCCTTTTCAACACCTTCATTAATGACTTGGAAAGATTGGAAGGAACACTAAATTTGCAAATGACACTCAATTGGGAAGAGATATCAACTCCCTTGAGGGCAGAGAGACCTCAACAAATTAGATAGATGAGCAATCACCAGCTGTATGAAGTTTAGAAAGGTCAAGTACTGGATTCTGCACCTGGGATGAGGCAACCCTGGATGTGTGTATAGACCAGGGAATGAGATGCTGGACAGCAGCACTGCAGAAAGAGACCTGGAAGTCCTGGTTGATGGCAAGTTGAACATGAGCCAGCAGTGCCCTGGCAGCCAGGAGAGCCAACCCTGTCCTGGGGTGCATCAGGCACAGCATCACCAGCCAGGCAAGGGAGGGGATTGTCCCACTCCACTCTGGTGAAGCCTGACCTTGAGCACTGTGTGCAGTTTTGGGTGCCCTGATATTGAAAAGACACTGAGCTGTTAGACTGTCCAAAGGAGAGCTGTGAGGATGATGAAGGGTCTGGAGGGGAGGCTGTATGAGGAGCAGCTGAAGTAATTTTGTCTGTTCAGCCTGGAGAAGAGACTAAGGGGAGACCTCGCTGCAGTCTTCAATATCCTCATGAAGGGAAGCAAAGGGGCAGGTACTGCTCTCTTCTCTCTTGTGACCAGTGACAGGACTCAATGAAATGGCCTGAAGCTGAGTTGGTTGAGGCTTAGGATGGATCAGGAAAAGGTTTTTCACCCAGAGGGTGGTTGAGACCCAAGCTCTCCAGGGACTTGGTCACAGTACCAAACCCAAAAAAGTTCAAGAACATTCTGAGGCACGTGGTGTGACATCTTGGGGATGTCCTGTGAAGGGCTAAGAGCTGGAGTCAATAATCCTTGTGGGTCTCTGCCAAATCAGGTTATTCTATGATTTTATCAATTAAATATTAGTTTCACTGTACTCCTTTACATCTCTGTTCTCCTGTTACTGGTTTCCCAAACAGAAATTTAAAGCCTCTCTGGCTTTTAATCAGAAAAGTCTGCACACCTACACTTCAAAACACTTATACATGCATATGTATACATGCACATATTCAAGTCATGTATGTGTATATATATATATGCATGCATGCTTAGAACTACAAGCAGACTCACTCACTGTTACTGTTTTTTCACCATTGCACTATAGTGAATTTAAGGAATAAGCAGACAATTTATTTAAGGCTAAAATAAATTTTAAGCCTTGCCTTAAAACAGAAATTGCCTTAAAAATATTTCTAAGCCTGAGGACTTGTAACAGAGATGTCTAACACCCAGCCCAAAGCACTGGCTACACTAAAGTTTTGACCCACTGAAAAAGCAGGTTTTAGTTCCAGAGAGTAAGCCAGGAGAAGATACAGCATCATACATTGCAAGAAGTGTCACACGTGATTGAGCAGTTGCATTTTCACACATCACAGAGGAACTTTCCTGACTAGATGAGGCTTAGATCTCCCACTTTTGAAACCAACAAATACTAAAGGAGTTTCAAGTGTCAGAGGAAGGAGTTCAGCTCTGGGTGGGTCTAGGACTGTCCACATGGATCAGGATCTGATCCTTGGGTTTCATTCCCAGAGTGATTGCTTCATCATCTTACTTCCTTTCTCTTGCTCAGCTGAAAAGCACAGTAACCTAGCCAGAAAAACATTTTTAAGCCCAGAAAGACTCATTTCCTTTGATTTCATCCAGAATTTCAAACAGTGCCTCACCATAGAGCAACACACTCATATCTGCACAGAGATAATTTGAATACAGCATATAGTGTAGGCAGACTGATTATTTTAGGTAACTTTTCCCTCCTCTGGCATTTCATGATCCTTCATAAGGGTGTCATTGTGCCTCAGCAAGACCAGGGACAATATCACAGGCACCTTTTGGTTAAAAGGGAGATCAATCCATGCTGATAAGGTGATCATAAGGCTCAGAAGAATCAGACCAGCTGAATTTAGTCACCAAATTGCTACCACAACATTCTCATAGAAGTAGAAAAAGAGTGCTAGGTACTTGTGAAGAGGAATGAGGAAGGACTATCAGACACTTCTTACAGTCACCTTCCTTCAGTTTTAGCACACTCCAAGAGCTACAGGTCACCTAACCAGGAAGCAGAGGCTACCCATGAGTGAGCAGCATGGTGCAGTAGAAGGTGTCTCTGCCCATGACAGGCGTGTTGGAACTAGATCATCTTTAAGGTCCCTTCCAACTCAATTCTTGCTGTGACTCTATTGTTCTTGTTCTGGTTGACCTAAGTGGCAGAGCTCTGAATTGAGCATATTCAAGAATAACAGTGATAAAATTGAGCCAGGCCTTGGGCACAGTAACTTCTTAACTCTTTCTTGAAGAGCTTAAACTAATTTAGAAAAAAAAGCACCCCCATTCTCTATCTCCCTCGCTATCATTTGTCTATCACTTCCTATGGGAAATAAAGCATCAGTTTGTAGGACTAGACTTTTCCCAGTGTGTGTTTAAGTCTTGAAGAACAGGACCTAAGTCCTTTCATGGCAGAGTCCTAGACAGATGTCCTGAGTCTGAACAGAGATCCAACCCAATGCCAAACCCTCCAGGGCCCATGGCTCACCAGCATGTAGCAGGCAACAACAGACATACCTGAACTAGTGACAATTGCATTACTTGTATGCCATTCTAGTGCCTCACACCAATACTTAAAGAAATTAATCCTTAATTTCTATTAAAAATTACAATATTAAAGTCAGACTATTAGCTTGCTAAAACTTCTGCAAGAAGCTTGGAAACCCCTCCAGAAAGTCATTCCACCTCTGCAGTTTTGCATGGTCTCAAGCTTCTCAAAGATTTCATTTCCCTCAGAGGAGTATCAGGGTGTTTACCTTATAATTAATTAATTCCATAACTTACAAGAAAGGAAATGTGTTCCTTAGAATAAAAATACTCAATTCTAAACTTTCATTACAACAGGAAAAATTAAGAACAACACATGCCTGGATGGCCATATTATGCATTTTCATAGCAGAAATAAGTTCTAACTTGTATTATGTGTTTTGAAGTATCTCAAATGCAAGCTGTCAACAGTGTGGTGCTTGTTTTGAAATTTTTCATTTTTTAAAGGTTGGTTATGACAGCAAAATTTTTTACGAGTAACTCTGTCATTCATTATGTGCAGTCACCACAATCATAATTGCAAGGAGTTGTTTTCCAGGACTAGTGAGCAGGCATATTTATTGGTCTATCAGAAATAGCTTATTTTTCATAGTTATAATCAGAAGGACACCAAATGGAAGATGAGCATCACCATGTGGGAAGCTGGGGATACAGAATAGAAACATGAAAACCAACATTAAATTTATTCCTTTCGTTAGCTACCAATACAAACTGTTTACAAGAAAACCTCATCATCTTTCTGTGTCTTTCACCACTGTCACTGAATGTTGACCTGTATGTGCCCTCTCTTTCTTTTTCCATTCTGCTCCTACACTAGAAGCTTTATATCAAACTATCCAACTAAAATACAGCAGTAAGGGGTATTTTTCCACAAGAAGGGCGCAGGTAGCACCAAGGATGTACTGGTATTTAAAACTCAAGAGGAAAAAGGCTCCTGTTAGCCAAGTTCTCCTGAGGCCTGAGGATAACAGGTCCTTAAGGGCCACCAGCATATTCTTGTTTAATTGACATCAGTATATACCAAAACATATTTAACATCACAATTATTACCAGGATTTGGTAGACAGACACAAAACTGGGACCGAATTTCTGAGTCACCGCCATGGCTCACACCACCCTGTAAGTTCTTCCAGTGCACTGAGTTCAAAACAGCCTGAAAATGGTGATGGCTTCAGTGCGTGGATCTCCCCTATGGCAGACAAACCGTACATTTGCTCCCACACATGTATACAGACAGGAAACTAAATATGCAATTACCCAATTTGCAAGTGTGACACATGTGCACACATCTCTGAGGACACACCCTTTCAAGCTCCATCCTGTATTTCCCCAAATTTAAGTCAGTTTATTTCCTCCCACAGACACTGATCCTGCCTGCCAAATAAAATTCTGGAAAAAAACAAGAAATGAGTAGCACTGGTCACTCTGGCTGTTTATGATCCAAACTGCTTTTTTTACTCAATTAGTTCTTAATGTAGGTTCATTAAAACAAAATAAAATTTAAACCCCCCCAAAAAAGATAGTAACAGGAACAGAAAAGTAAACATCAACCTTTTTTAATTTTTTGAAAGTCAGTTACTCAGAGAGGTAAAAAATAACGTCAAACAATATTTAAGAGGAAAACAAGTCCAGGGAAGCAGCCCATTCAGTGATGATATTTTACTGTTACAGCTTATTTTAGGACAAGTCAGTACTGCTGGAAAGTAGCAGAGATGAGTAACTTGTTTCTTAAGTCATATCAATGATAAGTGATTAAAAATTTAAGCCAAACCAAAACAACAAAACCAAAAGCTTCTCTTAATTATCTTCCACTATATACAGCAAGATTGCGGAGGAGAGAAACTACCTACACAATACAATTACAATAATATTAACTACCATATCAGCCTATCAGGCATTTTAGCTACTACAGTGACTGCCAGGAATAACAGGTGACAGAAACACCAGTATCAGGGATACAGAATAAAAGAACAATTGTTGGAGTAACACCAAAAAGAAATATCTGCTTTTCACAGGATCAGCTGCTCAAATGTCCTGGGCTTTGGCGACATTTGAGTGCTGGTTCCAGTGAGTCAAACACAGCAGAGGACGAAGGAGGCTGGCCTGAGCCCCAGCCCCAGCCCACAGAGGCTGTGCCCTGCCTGGCTCCCTGCCATGTACCTCAAGCACCTCCAGTGAGCAGACAGGCACCACCATCCCCTTATGTCAAACTCAGTGGCACTGAAGTGTTTTGTTTCATTTTTATTTGGGAAGGCCACTTGAGTTGAACATGATAGCTGAAATACGTAAAGTGTACACTTAGAGAATTAACCCCAACCTTATCTACAGAAGGTTCATGACAAGGCAAAATGCTACGAAGAGAAAAGTCAATTACGAAGCCCAATCAAGCCTGTGCTACCTTGCAAGCCAGCCTAGACACTGACCTCTGCTGCTGTAATTCTCAATACAAGAGCTGTAGAATCACATACACACACACAGATTTGAACCATGAGTTTATAAACGCAGATGCAGCCTTGGGGTATCATCACATCTTGAGGTCATCCTGCTAAAGCCCAGCCCCAAACTCTACCTCCAGCCATGAACCAATAAGCGGACTTTCAGATTCTTATTATTATTGTTGTTGTTGTTACGATGATTATTCTGTTTATGATCCAGTGTTGGGAGCACAGGCTGAAAAGTTGAAGACTCTTCTAGATGAAAACTAGACTGCGGTGCAACAGTAGGCTCTCCGTTGAAATGAAGGATCCCAGGCATCAACATGACTTTAACAAAGCAGCATCAATGCAATACTAGATTCTGACCTGCAGGAATAATTTCTGGAATATAAGAAAATTAGATCTCAAACTTCTCAAATCCTTTTGGAAGGCAGGCCCTGAAAATCAAAGGCAACCCTAACTCCAGGAGAGGCGCTCTAACCTACCATGCTGAAACTCCAGAGAAAGGCAGGCACAACCCTCAGTTTAGTGTTTCCTGTCCTCTGCACCCTGAATAGTGTGTGATCTTTACAGAGCAGCTATCAAACCTACAATCTAAAGAAGCCTAAGTCCCAAATACCTATGATTACTTGTTACAGCCTGATGATCTTCTCTCCAGATTTACTGATCTTTATACACACATATATAAGCAAACACAGTGAATTTGAACTATGTAATTAACCTTTATTCTCTGAAGCTTTTTTTTTTAAATTTTACTGCTCATTATTCACCATGCACACATCAATACTAATGAAGCAACAGCCTGACCTGTACAAGAGGAAGTGGGTAGTGATTTGCTGCCAACAAACTTCCCATTATCAGAGTGCTGATCAGCTCAAAACGTTTTGTTGCCTACCCACAAAGTGTTTTGGAGCACATTGAGGACTGCTGCTGCCTTGGGACCAGAGCACCAGGGCCATCTCATGTCCCCAGACAGGGAGCAGGGCAGGCTGGTGGGCAGCCCTGGCTCTGGGCTTGAGGCACCTCCCTGGGACAGGTCAAGGCTAGGGTAGCACATCCATGCACAGGTCAGGAACTGCACTGTCCACGACCAGGGCAGGAGTGTAACAACAGACTCTTGTAGAGCAGCTCCAGCAGAAGATCTGGAGATGAAACTGAGGTCATGGGTCACCCTAGGTGAGGCTGCTTAAGGCCACTGAAGACTACCAGTCCCAGAAAAAACTGTTTGTAGAGTCAAAACAAGTCTCATGAATAAAGGAACCATCATCCTGCAGCCTCTTGCAGAGGTTAAAGGCACTAAGTCACCTGACATTAATGCCATTTTCAAAACTCTTTTTGAGATTCTGGGGGGAAGAAGGTTAACAGAAACCTTTTCTTTTCACTCTTCATGTGTTCATGAAGGAACATGAGCATGTATTTCCTATCTCAAGGAAAAGGCCAAGCAGATAGTATCAAACTTACATAGAAATTACTGTAGAAGGATGTAATTAAATATGACTCTGGATGGATCAATTTCAAACACCTGGTTTTCCACTGGATGGCATGAAGGCCAGACAGGCATCTGCTCTGCTTGCAGTGCTCATTAGCAACCTGTCTGTCCCTTAGAATTAATACCTTCATGCTGGGTTTTGGGCCTTTACCATGGAGGTTACAGAAACCTCACCCCAATTTCAGAAGTTTAAGTGCACGTCATGGTCCTCTTTCATCAAGATACAAACCAAATTACCGGTTCTCCTTTTTGTCTATCAAATATATATTTAGCACTATTTTTTTTCCCCAACTATATGAAGCTGACTAGCCTATACTTATCTTTCCAAAGAAAAACCTCCTCCAGCCAGCTCAAAATCTGGAAGTTTACGATATGCCAGAGGAAGACAGAAATCATAGCTTCTAAGTATTATGCCACATTAGCTGTAAGGAAAAGAGAATCATTATGGCTATTTTATACAGACCAGCTGCAAAGGCAGCAGCCACAGCACTTGCTACCACATGGCTATTTCAGGACTGCAGATGTTGGCCTTCCAAGCCACGGGAACCAGCTGCAAAAAAGGATCCCCAGGAAAGCAGCTTCTTTCTCTTCTCAGCGAGAAGCACTAACACAGAGACCTAGAAGCATCCAGAAAGTTAGCTGTGACATTTCTGCAGAAAGATAGTTTCCTCTAAACTTCAAAGGACTCTAGGTTTGTACATCAGGAAACTGGAGAGTACTTTACAGAGTCCAGCATTTAAAAAAAAAAAAGTGATGAGGCAGATTTTCTGTAAGAAAGGGTAAAAGAGCACTGACCCAGCCTAAACACAGTGCATGAAAAGGCCCAGGTGACATGATGGTTGAGGCTAAAAAAAGCTGCACCCACATGGTGGAAGGGTAAAGGAAAAACGTTTAGGAGCTTAATTTTTCTCTTCCTGACTGCTAGAGAGGATGGGAAGGGCAGTAATCTCCCTTGGGTTATAAAATACTACTATTGTGTTATGCAGAAAAAGATATGGAGATAACTGTGAGAGAACTCGAAAGCAACTTCCTCATTAAAAATTTAGGTATTTGGAAGGATATGGGGGATTTAATACTTTATTTGGTGCAGGAAAATTGGGGGAAAAATTGGAAGAAAGGAAGCAATGTTTGCATATTTAAACTTCCTAGAAAGCAGGGAAGCAAGGAAGGGAGAGAAACATCTGGCAGTTTGACTAGAAGGCAATTCCTACCATATACCTCTCTTCTTGAAGGGTGGTACCACCCTAGCAGAATTAGTTCAATGATCTTTTAACCTTCTCTTGCTCTCTGGTGCCTGTTACTGAAACCTTTTACTGACAATGAAAATCCTGTCCTTCAAGATTTTGGCACAGTTTGTGACAGATCATTAGGACAAAAATGCAATCTCTACATCAATTACTTCATTTGTTGATCACATGAGGGCACAAAAAATTATTTACTGGGTTTGAAAATGACAATTCAATAAGCAATATAAACTTAAAGAAAATAGTTCATTACTTTTTTTTATCTCTGATGCAATTTAGGTATTTCTGCATACTAATACAAAACTTGGTTTTGTTAATTAAAAGACATTTTTCATACTCAGAGCTCATAAAAAATAGCATTTGTTTTCTATGACACAAAGTTTCTCTACTTGCTCAAAATTGCAATGGAAAATGAGTTAAGTATGCTTAAAGGGAAAAATAATTAAATATTAGCTATATATTTATGGTACTTAAGTGTGAAAACCAAATTAATTTCAACAAGAATTTAATTTGAATCCATGCAGCCCACACACCACATAATGCACTGTGTCCCCTCAATGATGGGGCTGAAGTATCTAATATCTCATTCCCTACTGGAAATGAGAGAATCTTTACAGAGTGCATTTGTGAAATATCTCCTTTACAGGTATCACATACTCCTCTGGAAACAAAAAAAAATCTGAAAAATTCCTTGACTGTCTGATGAATCCTGAGGCACATTTTAATGCCAAGCGCCATGTTGCTGAGCCCAGTGGACTGCAGACTACACATACTGCTGCAGCCTCTAGGGAAGAGTGTTTGCAGCAGTGTGCTCAGCTTTGAGCCTAAATACTCACCACACAGGCAATGGATAGTCTGACATTTCAAATCCACTACTGAGTGTACCAAAGGTACTGAGGAGAGGACCAATCTTCACATCTGGATGTCCCTGTACAGCAGGTTGCATAAATTTAACTTAGAACATCACCAAAAGCTTTTATGTCTTAGTGAGACTGGCTATGCTTGCAAGACAAACAGGCTGAATTAAAACACTTGAACGTATTTTCTTGGAAGATGTGAACATGTGAAGTCTTAAAAGGAGTTCTTAATTAAGACTCTTTGACTTAAGAGGTGGTTCTGTTGACCTTCTGGTACATAAATTCTGTGTGTGTGTATATACAGGCACACACACATCCATATACGTTAGAAGGTTGGCAGAAAGAGCAGAAACAGGCTACCCTAGGGGCACACTTACATACCTTGCCTATTGCAAAGCAGTGGATATTGCTTGGATTACTGAAATAATAAAACAATGATCTGTACATCTGTAATTTTTTGCTTTGAAGGCAGCAGTCTAGATAAGGAGGTACTGGGAGGGACAGAGCATAATGGATTACACCACTTGTTACTTCTCCAGCAGGAAGCTGACTCAAAATGCCATGTACATCTGTTAGCTCAGTAGCAGATGTGCCAAATCATCACTTAAATTTATTGGTGATTCCTTTTACCTGGCTTCTCTAGTAATGTCTCCTGCTTTTGGAAAGAGCACCTAATAAGACAAGGCTGAGGTGCAGAGGCCTCTCAGTAGACAGGGACAGTCGCACTGGGAAACCAGGACCTATCCCAGTACTTGCCATTGGCAGTGACAAAAGGCACACAGCTAGGAGAAAGTGTACAATGAGAATGAGTGAGGAGTGATCTTTTCCTGTAACATGCATGCACTCTCCAATGACTCAGCTCAGACAAACTTCCTGAACAATTGATAACTAATATTTAATAGCAGACAATATCATTCTCTTCCACAAGTTTGTCCAGTTTCCCCTTGAACATACATAAAACATAGTATGTTCATATATAACAAAATATAATACATCTATATATCAAAATAACATCCTGTGATCAGCTTTTCTACTGCTTAACAGAAGTTTCAAACCTGAGCTCTGCCAGTTTCATTGAATATTCCCTATTTCTGCATCAGAAGGGTCACTAAGCAATCTAACTCCACTCACATTACCTGTGACATTTCAAATATTACCTGTGGGATCTGCTTCTCTCCCTTCCAGCCTGAAGAGTTGAAATCTGTTGAGCTAATTTTTCATCCAGAAATTTTCATGGCATACCTCTGACCTTTTTTTCTTCTGTTTTATGATCTCTTTTGGAGGTAGGCTTGGTGGAGGATTAAGTGGAAAGAGAAGTACAGGATGAGACGCAATATCATAAGAGTACACAATGTGCCAGATACAGGTATGCTCTGAATTTTTGCAGTGGTCCAGGGTGTCTGTTCTGGACTCTACCATTCCTGTGCACTGAGCTGACAGTAAAACAAGTAACTACAGCAAAATCATAGAATTACACAGGATGGTTTGAGTTGGAAGGGACCTTATTGTCTAGTTATTGAGTTGGAAGGGACCTTATTGTCTAGTTCCAATCCCCCCTGCCATGGGTTCCACCTTTCCCTAGACCAGGTTGCTCAGGGCTCCATCCAGCCTGGTCTTTTCTATGTGCCATTCCTCAGAAATATGGGAGGACAAACAATGCCTTGTGTGCAAGAGGGGAGTTGTTCCCTCCATACATCCCTTGAGCATCATTTCTTATCTGTCTACACAGAATTTCAGTAACTGTTCAGTATCATGAGTATCATGATGAGTATCATCAACTCTTTACAGCCTGCCTTGGTTATTGCATCCTGAACACCAAAGTATCAGCAGCAAAACAATTAAAAGGGTAGCTTTTTTTACAATACTGCAACTCATCAATAGCTTGGGTGTCAAACTACTTACTTTCAAGTATCCTCAACCCCAGATAGATACAAGAAGCCTAACTAAACAGTTCTGGTCTCCTGACCACTTCTAAATTTTTAAGAATATTGAAGGGTAAGAAACGCTGTGCCAGCTTGTTTTCATGCTGGAAGTTGAGTGTTTCCACATAAACAAAGAGGCTTTGACTCAAGGGGTTTTTTTTCCCATTTCTTTCCATAAAACATAGACAGCACTTTAGATGCTGACTAATTTTTTTTCCCAGTCTAAACACCCCCTATTGTATACATCACTGAGGTATGAATAGAGCCATACAAACAGTGATTGTTACCACATTAACTTCTCCATGATGAATTTGCAAGATGGCTGGCTTATGATTATCACTGCACACTGACTTGTCTTAGAAAGCCACAGAGCCAAGAAAACTAGGTTTTCAAAAATGTATTTTCAGCCAGTAATAAAGAAGATAAGTTTAAAATTCTAATGAGTATATGGACCCCTACAAATGCAAAGCTAACATCCTGCACAGTGGAGTCATGCTGGGACAGAACCCTGGAAACATGTGCTGTGATAACTCAAAAAATTTGTCACCATTCCATCACTGAGAGAAATTTTGTATAGTAAAATTCACCTTCACTATGAGTTAATGAGCTGATTTAAGTTATCTAACCCTCACACAGGAAACACTCAGTTCTTATACCTCAGTCCAGCATAGGTAGCCTTCCCTGTCCTGTGGCAAGCCTTAAATCTGCAGACAGTTTTTTGACCATTAGACAGTACTACCCCAATGACAGATGTTTTAACTTTCACATGCTGATTGATTTGAAAAGGTTTTCTTAAGCAACTTGATGGCAATAATCTCATGGACACTTCTTCAGGTGCAAGACAGAGGTATATGAGCACCTCTATATACACACCAGAGGATCTCTCCTCTACCTAATCTGTTGGAGCTAAAACCCAACACCTTTTATGACAATGATGCCATCTTCCTACATATTTTCTGAAAAGTATAGAATTGAAGAGTATCAAAGTCATCTTCATGCATACTCTGACTCTACTTTTGACCTTTGAAGTTGACTTTCAAAAGTTTACTATTAAAAGTGAAAATGAGCTCAAAATTAATGCTCTAGTGTGTTCCATATTAAAAGGTATTTGTAAAAAGGGGCATAAACAGTTGGGAAAGTGAACAATCATATTGTTGTTGCATCGCTTATTAGCCACTATGCTGCACTCCTTACTCCCCTGTTTTTTTCCAGTCATCTGTTAGGTTTGATCTTATTTAGCTGCATCATTGTAAAAACAAGGGTCCACCAGAATTTCATGGACAAGTTTTTTCTGAACAAATAAAACTGTTTCTTGTACATAAGAGTTAGGAGAAAATGGTGCTACCTACCTGAATCGAGACAACTGTAATCATAGGTGGCTTAGGCAACTTTATTGCCATGTGGCACACACTAAACATAGCTACAAATGACTGTTAAATAAATTAACTTTGTGTCTTAGGGGGTTTGAACAGCAAATTTTCCAGCCTAAGGAAACAAAAGACTACCTTAATGCATGTGGACACCTCTAGGAAATACCAGGATTTACTTCTTCTTCACACCTCTTCTTTAACAGACCAGACATAAGGAAGTCAAAGTTGCTTCCATTTTCAGACATAATGGAATAACCCATAATCAAACTGACAGCAATAGCTTTTGAATGTATAACTGCATGACTTGAGCAGCAGCTCAAAACCCCTGTTCATTAGATCATACCTGAACTGTCAGTCTCAGATACCTCAAGCAGAAACAATTTCTTAGCATTACTCTTTTGGTCATATTAAGGAAGATCTTGCAATAGAAATATAGACAGTAGTAACTGCTATATAGTGGTGACTCTTGTCCTCACAAGATCAGTCACCTCTGTCCTCCCAAGAAAGAGCAGCAGAGATAACACTTAGAATTTTATTGAACAATACACATTACTTCTAATAGGAAGGTCAGATATTAACTTTCCTAAAAAAAAAAAAAATACAGTGAAAATACACACTCTCCTCTCTGCAACAGAACCAGTGAATATCACTTGTCTTCCAAATCAAAGACAGATAAGCCAAGTACTGTCCTTCCATTGCAGTCACCTTCAGGGATTTTTCCTCTCATATCACAGTTACACAGGTAGCTGCCTAAAGGTTAAATCACTGCAGTTCGTATGAGGAGTGAGGGAAAAAGCACTGCATCCTTATTTCCCTCAGTCTCAGCAACAAAAGAACGGGTGCTGAGACTTTATCAATTATTTATGCATTGCCATTACTTCTTCTGCTCTTTATTCCCCAGATTGAAATACCTCTCTCTGGACCAAACTCCATCTTCAATTATTCATTCAACTGGGCAATTTTTTTTTTCTCTTGCTCATTTAAATTCTTTTTTGTTTGTTTGAGTTGAACTGCTGGAAGAGCAGCGATTTGTAGATTAGATAATACTGAGTTTGAAAGTTAGCCAAGAGCAATAGGGTGACCTGCAAAGTAAATCATACAGACTTGGCAAGGCGGATGAGCAAAGAATATTGCAATGCCTGCCATGGGCTTTGCATCATATCATAACCATGCTAGCCTTATCCATTTGGATAGTGGCACCTGTAACAACTGGATAACTAGCCCAACTGAAGTACCTGTGCAGTTTGCGGGATTCAGAAGATAGTGACCTCTGTATATGCAGCATATAAATCCCAGATAATTACACAAACAACAAGTAAAACACCCAAAGAAACATGCCAGACAGTTCCCAGTGCTAAGACTCCAGACTAGAGTTCACATTTTCATCTTCAGAAGAAATTTCTTATTTTGCTAAGAAATACATTAAAACTAAATCAGCCTTTTAAAAAGTAGCTCTACAAGCATGTCCTCATTTCCAACCTGTATTATACATGCAGGGTATTCTAAATTACCAGAGAAGCTAAATAAAATGAGAGAAGGATTTTAGTTTCATTTTAAGCCCACAGTCTCCACATCTTCTCTAGAAATCTGAGTCTCTGAATTTTATACTGAACCTGTTATGCTGTTAAGGCCTCAGAAACAGCATTTATCCATCTTTTTTGAGGTTTTGCATGGTATCTTTAAAATAATGAAAGCATTTTTTTTTTACATACTCAGGAAATAATTTCTCTCTCTTCCTTTCCCATTCTTTGCATGCAGCTTGAAAAAAATCTTGCTATTCATATACAACCATTTCCACTACACAAGACATTAAGACAATTAAATGTAGAGCGTGAAAGTTGTGAAATGAGAAGGAAAAGCACCAAGAAAGCTAATGACTGTCATTACAAAGACAGCTGTTATGCAATGATTAATTATGGAGATAATAGCAGTGACACCATGCTGAATCAAAAGGCTTCACAAAAAGGTGGATTTTTTTACCTGAAGTTCTGGAAATTTTAATATGCAATATATAAGCAATCCTTCCTATATTATATATATATAAAAGAACCTGTCTGGAAGTTTCACTGTCTTAGAGAATTTCTTCAGTGGTAATTTCTTACCATACTGGATAGAAAGAAGGCAAAGTTTCTGTCTTCTGCCCTACTCTGCATCATCCTACTCTACCAAGCAGAAGTTGTTTTCCCATCCAACAGGGTCCTGTGGAAACATACTAGAAGGGCTTAAATTCTGTCTTATGCTAACGAATACTCTGCCTTAGATCCACTGCACCCTGCAAACATGCATTTTCCTACACTAAACACTGAGATAAATTGACCTGATAATGCATATCAACACTCAGAAGACACACAGCTCTTTGTTGACAGAACATTACTGCAATACCCAGTGATTCAGTATTTGGAGAAGACCAATTACAAGATGAGAGAAGGCTGGTTGAAACCAAAGCTGAGGTATGTGAAATGATAGTCACACCATCAGCAGAGCTTTATTTTTAAAAAAACAATCTGCAGCTTCTGGCTGACAGCTGGAATAGATCACCCTTCCTTTCTGACTGCCATGAGTAGCTCCTGGGGAGAGGAAGGAGGGGGCCAGGGAGGAAGAAGTGCTGGTTATGTAGCAGACAAAGTCTCACATTCAGTCTGTTAAATAAATATCCGACACAAACCTCATCCGCAATTCTTTGCTTTGTTTCTTCTATAAAACTGCATGTAGTAATTAAAAATAAATGGGAAAAGCCACACACAAGGCAATCCACTGCACTTCCACCTCAACAAGGTGGGAAGAAAAATAATGGTAGATATTAGGTACCCTAGTAGAAGGTAATAAAGAAACATGCAGGGCAACATGCATAGAATACAGAAGAATAAGACAAATGAATTGAAATGCTCACTAAGTGGTCCACATCCAAATAAAATTATTTGAACCATTAATTCTACAACAAAGCAACCTTAGCTGGACATTAAATGCATAGGGACTTGTATGGTATAAATCTGATGCAGAGAATAAGTAAAGCCAAAACAGATACATGTTTTAAATTCATATCTGTTAAATTGCTTCTATTTCACACAGGTTTGGTTCAAATAAATCTGGCTTTAGCTTGTATCTCCAATACATTTTTTATAAATTTCAAGGGGTTATTAATATGGCCACTACTTTAAAGTTACTTTTATGCTAATAACCCATGTAACTCAAACTGCTTTACAGAAGATTCACTGGGAGCATCAGTACATATTAAAAGCCACAGACTAAGTGTATAACTATTACCCTCTCCTCCATATGGCTTGAAAAAGTATTAAAATAGACTCACTTCAAACACCAAAGCACAACAAGCCCAGTACATCCTGACTGGACTTATGTATTTTGTGTCACTCTTTGGTTATAGCTTAAACACTAGATCAGTCACTACCACTTGGAAATTATTTTATTAAAGAGTTTTAAAGGTCTTCATCTAGTATCTTTCACAATTAGGTACTTTACACAGTTGCATAGATAAAACATAAGCAAAATACAGTCCAACTTTATTTGATGACAGCAGCACTCAGCTTTCATAAATAAGGAGAGAGAAAAGACAGAAATAATTTGCTCTAAACCCTCAGCAGAACAGGGGGTATTTCTGAAACTGCTGGTGAAGTCAAAAGGTTGTGATTGCAGTGCATTCATTTAGTTTCACTTGATTTTGATTCTGCCTTTTCTCCTTTCACAGAAGAAGAAGTAGCTCATACAGTAGCTTCTTGGAGTTGCTGAGCCCAAGGCGATGAAGAATAACAGGTCTGGGTTCTCAGTGTCTTGAAGAAACCCTCCATCTAATTTTGAGACTTCTTCCACATGCAGCATCCAAGCAGGCTGTATGACTATTAGTACATCTCCCCCTCCTCAATGAGTCAGAGCCATGTCTACCCCCCTGGAGCTCAAGAGCAGGTATTTATTTCAAGCTGCCACTTATGACAGCTTCACAAGAACATGGTGATGTGAATTAGGAAGGTTCTTCCTCTTCCCTGCTTTCCCCTCAGGCAGCAATTCCTTCCTACAGAGAGAGAAGGGTGTTGGATGGATCTAACGTGCCCATGAAATACTACTGCAGGCAGCACTTTGTTTAACTTGTGCATGCTCTAAGGGTGACTGATGGACATTTTGAATTCCATGCTGAGAACACTTTGTATTAATTATGATGCTGTCAATTAACCATTGCTATGACTTCAGTGGATATATGCTCAGGACTTTTTCATCTGTAAGGACTTCTGTGCTGTGGTTTCAGGTGACCAGTCCCTTCAGAAAACCTCAAAAGACAGTCTCTTCCCTTTTTAATTTCATTCTGTAAATTTAATTCCAGCTGTTGTGTGCATTGACAATAGCCTTTCTATGCTGTTTGTTTATAGAAAGTGACATTACTCCCTTTAAAAAAACAGGAGGAGGAATCTGTGGAAATAAATGTGCTGTGGCAGGGGACCACTTTGGAGTAAGGCTCCTCCACATAGGGCAAGCAGCTGTACAGGGAGTTTGTTGAGGGACTGAGTCCTTCAAGACTGCAAACCACCAGCAGGAAGCAGCCTCTGTGTAAGGAAGTGATTAGGTATTTATATCCTTCACTGTGGCCAGTAAACAGAATTAGTGTGACTTGGACCAAGTTTTAATTATACAGGAGCTTAATGATCTAAGCTGTTGTGGGAGGAGAGCGTGGGGGAAGAGAATGAAGGGTCAACAAAGTGCATCTGTCTGTTTTCTCTCCTTCCCTCTTCAGAAATGATATTTACAGGGCTGCTTTTCTGCGTTTTTCAGGGTGTTTTTCCCCCCTTTTAGTCCAAGGGATATTAGATTCATAACTGGCTCCTGAAGAAGTGAAAAGCAAGGTGATGTTCAGTCATATTTCAGAGCACAACTCCTTACTAACCTGTAAATCACTAGGTTTAAAATACCATCAACCTCATCTCTCAACACACATCCTCAAACCTGCTAGGCAGGTGAGAAAAATCCTCTCTGAATGGCATCTGACCACACTCCGTGAGCTGACAAAGTTACTCTGCTGCCTTGACCAGCAGCACAACTTGACTGTCTCAGTGAAGCAGCACCAATTCTATTACTGGCTGCTCTAATTAGAGCTCTCAGAGAGAATGGGTCAGTTCCTCCCTGTATGAAGGGAAACTAATCTCCTGCATTCTTAACTCCAGGAGCTGTAATATGATTACTTTTGACTCCTTATTTTTCATACATCCTCGCAAATCGGAATAATACCAAGGAAATTTAATTGAACATTACTGTTTCATTCCAGCTACCTGAAAAAGCTCTGAAAAACATGCAGGTTCAGTCTGAACATTTTGATCCTTTCTGACTTTCTTGTGCACAGAGGGAAAATTCCATGAAAATACCCGACATTTAGCTGGCCTAGGGATTCTCCTCAGTTCTTTTGTTGCAGCTAGCATGGCAGGGAAATAAGAACACTTGCAACATAAAACTCGTATTTTGCATTTCTAAATGTAGTTTAAGTCAAGGCCTTGGCTGTTTTTCCTAGGCAAATGGAGTGCCTGTACAGGTTCAGATCTTACAAAAGTTAATTTACAGGGATTTCATTAGCCCCTGGCATTCATTTTTAGTCTGGAAACAAGTAATGATAACCAGAATACATGCTAGTATACAGTAAAGTAGTTAAACTCAGAGACTCCTGTTTTCAGTCACAAATACTAATATTTCCCTCTTTTGTCTTTCAAGTGCTAATTGTTACACCAGCCTCAAAACTGACAGAATACACATGACTGGCATAAACAAAAAATAGTGCCCCTGCACTAAAAAAAAAAAGGCCCTTGCATGCACTACTTGCATAAAAATAAAATGCTTTTACACAGGTAGTTTGTAATGCCCCAGGAGAAAAGCAAAGGGGATCAACATCATAATGCCCATAGTGAAGCTAAAAAGCACCCTAACATTAAAGGTGATCTGATATGTGACTAAGACAAACAACCTATTTTCTTTTACGTGCAGACTGAGTATTGAGATAGCTCTGAGCAGAAAGGTTCAGCACAAAAAATTGCTATTTACTGCTATCCTTTTTCATCACTGGAGCTCATTACAATTCTGACTAATAAACCTCCCTGTCAGCAGGGGTAAACCACTGCTTTGTCAGCTCCATTGCCACTCACCTGACCAGAGCATAGTCCTGCAATCAATCAACCCTGTCAGGACAGAGGCACCCACCAAGTTAACAGATGGAGAGGGATTTGAGTTGTATCAATTTGCCCCATGAATGCTCAATCAGAGAAATTTCAAAACAGAATTGAATTACTGTTCACCTGTGCTGAGAAGACACACACTTAAGTACTTGCAAGCAATATGCAGAGCACAGATGTGTGGGCAAGGCATTGATGCATAGCTCAGGTAAAGGTTACACAGATTTAACAGCTGCAATTACAAAGCAGCTATTCAAGCACTTAAGTGCTCCTCACCCTCTGCTGAGACCACAGAACACAGCTTCATGGTTCCTACACTTCTATTGAAATCAATTTATCAAAGTTGTGCCTTTCTTTTCAAAATGGCTGGTACTGGTTTTCAGCCTAATGAGGAGTATCAGCCTATACAGTTAAAGCAACCTTAAAACTGAAGCTACCTTTTTTAATGTAAAGAGATTGATAAGAAAGCAAAATACTCCATTTGTACTATCAAGCAGTACAAAATAGCGTTATTTTGATAATCTAGCTGATCATCATTTAAGGGATGATCAGCTAGATTCAAGTGCCAAGAGAAGAAAAAACTCAGGTTATCACACTTGAATACAAAGTCCCATACATCATCATCTGTGAGTCAGATACCATAGAAATCTAAGTTTTGTTCAGCGTGATAAAGTTTGGTAAAGTAAAAACCTGTTCCTCTATGTCTAAAGATAAAAAAAATGAAATGCCAAAAATAAAGCCGTTTTATTCTGTAAAAAGCTATCTACCATTTTAAGCCAGACTTTTGCAGTTTATCATTCTGAACTAGACATCTTTTGCAATTAAATTAGCATTCCTTTAGGCTATGCTGTTGACAAATATAATTTGTGAATATGCTAAGGACTGTTTCTGCAGATTCCAATTTCTTCAAACTGAAGCAGCAGAAGGGATCATCACTTATTCACCTAGCATAAGTGCCACACCAAGAAGTCATCCTTTAGATTTCAAGGAAAATAAATTCTTTAAATAACCCGCATGGTTTACAGGTTACCTCCTTTCATAAGGCACAGAGACCTACCTTCTTACAGACATTGTTTACATATATTTACACAGAAGCCATACAACAGAAAACAGTGTTGTCAGTTCCAAATGTCAGCTAATCCCATAACACCACAGTAAAAAAAGATCCAAAACTGATATTCTTTTCTCCCTGAGGAGCACATGCATGAGGGTTATGTGCTGTCTAACTCTATTGTGCCTATCAATCACATGCACCAAGAGCAGGGCTTTTCAGAGCTTTCATTCTTGCCTGTAACAGTGCTAGTGCAAATCTGGAGGGCAATGCTTCAACACAAAGCAGCCAGCAATGTGTACATCTGAGATTTACTATATATCATGACTCCCATCCAACTTCAGTGAATGACATTTTAAAAGTTTGCAATCACATGGAAAAACACTGTGATGAGAGAGCTAGAGAGCTGCAAAATGGATGGCTTCATATAATGGAAAGAGTTTTTACAAACAGAAAATCCAAAAGTGAGTTATTTAACTCTGCAATAGTAAGCAGCACTTGACCAATATTTCCAAACTACTGATATGGAGTCAAAAGGAAGGTTTTAACCAACACAATTATCAGGTTCTAGGCCATCATTCAGACACAAACAACATGCACTGAACCTGTGTAAAACAAAACATATTTGTGTATTCTGTGGCTTCTGGCTAAAATACTTCTGCATGTACCCACTTCACAGTCCAGCAGTGTGAGTGGAAGAGAGACAGCTTATTTTAAATGAAACTGAAACAATAGTTAAGAGGGGAGGAGAAAGAGCTTATTAAGCAGAAAACAGCGTTTAGCTACAAATAACTTTTTCTTAAACATGCAAATCGGTTCAAGAAGCTTAAAAAATAGCAGAGTCACTCAACTCTAAATGTTGAATAAGGAAGAAAAGCCAAAGGCCATTTGAAGAGAGATCCTCTGCCATTCTCTGCTACAATTATTCTATTTGCAATGAATTGGAATGCTCTGTAATACACAATAAGATGGGAGACTTGGAAAATGTGACTGTGCTTTCAGAATACCCATCAGAATTATTTTAGACAGCATTTTTAACACAAGAAAAAGAGATCAAATGCAGGCCAGTGTAAAGACTTCCATTTTTTTTGACAACTCATCCTTTATATGTGTTTTTCAGAATGAAGCGATTTTTTCAACTTCAAGAGTTATATCATAACACTTCAAGCAAAAACTTTTACTCTCCAGGAGAATAAATGTGAAAGCATTAATTATTTGACTTTCCTCTACAGAAACTATTCACCAAACTGAAACTTCACTCTTTGAAGCCATTTGCTCTACAACACACAGATTAGTTTTACTCTGTTAAGCCACCTGACATGCAGGGCCAGATGTCCAGAGCCACCAGGAAAAAAGGATGCTGCACAGGTAAAAACACAAAACAGAGAAAGAAGGCAGGATGAGAAACAGGACATCTCTGGGAGCAGGGCTTGTTTCTGGAGAAGAAGCATCCAGTCAGATCATCTCAAGATAAAAGCCAGTAAAACAAAGACACGAGCAAGCATCAAACCATGCACTGTCAGTGCCACTGCACACTCCTCATATCACACAGACCTCACAAAATCAGGGAGGTTGCTCTGCACATGAAGTGTTTACAGCACAGGCTTTTCTTATTATTTTTCCTTTAAGCTGAAGGGGGGTCTGGAAACTACTGGAGTCAAATCAGGAGGAGTGAAATAGCCATGAGTTATACCCATATGGTGTGGGTCTTTTGATGTCAGCAGAACAGTATTTTCCAGGCAAGGAGTTTCAGACAGTCAGTCATTGGTGATAGTGCAGGATAGCAGGTTAATTACAGCACTATTTCTGCACAGCAACTTTCTGTCTCCTTGTAATAAGGCAGCTGGCACCATTTTTAAGGTACCCAAGGTGAGAGGAGATAGCTGTTTTGTGCTGTCCCTACAAGCACAACAAATATCACAGGGGCCTTGGAAACCACGGTTAAGAAAGGAACAGAGTAAATTTCTATAAGATTTCAGAGGATAATGGCAATCTTACAATATATTAAAGAGAGTTTCTTGGTTGTAATCCATGGTCTCAGCGTGAATCCTTGCTTTTGACAACTACGCTTTGAGAATTTCACAATACAAGGGAGAAAAAAATGGGAAGTTGGGGAAAAAATTAACACAACATGTTACACAAATCTTTGCCAGTCAGGTACTGATCGAACTGTAGAGTGAACCCACTTGAAGTAATAAACTAGCAAAACTTCACAGATGAAAAAAATCTGAATAATTGTATTTTAACACTTATCAGCATGGAAAAGAGACTATTCTGACTCTCTTTCAGATAAAGAATCCAGACATTTGTGTAGGTTTTCCATTAATTTCAAGGACATAAACTACCATACAAGATATGCACTGAAATACCTCATTTAATCGGAAACCTGACTCCTGACAAATTGGTAAGATTTTTTCTCTTCCCCAAGAGCTGCTCAGTACTTCTTCCTGCCATCTTTTTCCAACTCCATACTGCTTTTTTTATATCAGTTCTATTCTGAGTGCTTACTCACAGGTTTCTATCAGGCTCATGACTTTACAGCATCCTGAATGCAGGATGTAAACTGAAGTATGCATGTATCAGTTAGACATCAATGTAATTTTAAACTCATTGTACAGCTTTGACTACACAATGAAAAGCAAGTCAGACAGCAAAAAGATAAGAACATATCACATACGGTTTCCTAAAAGCTAAAATTTTAAGAACAAAAAAATAATCCATGAAACTGCTTAGCTCACATCTACAGAAATGTGAACCTGTTTACAGAAGGTTCTGACCTGACTCATGGAGAGAACTTATCCATTAGTGAGCCCAGGTTTTTCCAATTCAGCTGCTCACAACTCAACTTCCAGCTTCTTACCAAGAGAAACAATTTCTTTCGTCCCCTCTGTGACATATTGCTGCTGCAGCAGCAGCTCAGGATAACATTTAATGTCTTAGCTTTATGGCATAGAACACTCTCCCCTTCATTCCTGCCTGGATATCTTCAGATATAGGAATCCAGGCTCTTCCTCTTTCCTTCTACCAGCCTACTATAAGATGACAGGAATTCTACTTTTTCCTCTGTACACACACCTCCTCATGAATTTTAAGGGGTTCTTAAGAAACAAGAAATATCCAAACTAAACAAAAAGTTTGGCTTTTGCTCAGCTGGTGCTCTGCACACTATAGAAATTTGCTTTCATAAGTCATCTTCAATTCATGATGAAACACCTTATCTATATATCTGTTTTTTCATACTTGTGATGTTCAAGGAGTATGTTAGCAGCATGCAGAAATGAGATTTTAATAAAAATGCACCTCAAAGATCTCTGAAATATAGCTTGTGGGAAGAAGGGCCTTTGTTAAGAATTCAGTACATTAAAAGAATGTCTTACCTTTGCTGTTTTCATATAGCGGTGTGTCCATTATGAAGGACAGGGCATATGAGATAACAAAGGAAAAATGTGAATCCATTTTTTTTAAACATTTTGGGGTGCATCACAAGATAGCCCTGCCAGAGCCTGAGTGCACTAACACACCATAAATAGCTGTGACCAGCTTCACCTGAGGCCACTCCACACCCTTGAACCCAGGAGGTCTCTTCAAGCTCAGCCCTGGGCCTTCACTCCTTCCCTGGGCCATGATAGAGGAGTGCTGTTCTCCATGGCCACTGAAGGTCCTTAATTCAGGCTCTGACCCACAGACTGTTTTCCTGGCTCGACCTAAGCCTAGCCTTATTGCTACAATCCTGCTGGGTGATCACTGGACCTAACCCTGACCTATGGATTGACTTCTGGCTTGACCTTCAATCTGGCTATGGCCATGATATTGTATGACGATCCCAACTCTTGGTGTTACTTGGTCACCACTGCAGATCTGTCCTGCTTGGCTATGGTGGGTACTGGAGAGTGGGCTGGGACTACTGAGGCCCTTGATCACTCTTGACTTCCGTCTCCCCATCCCTTAGGGAGCAGCCCTGATCTCAACACCGTCTGTGTACACAACACAGTACAATCAATAGGCACAAAGCCTACTTTTAGAAAGACAATCAAAAGATTATTTGCTGCCAGAATATTCTCTTTTGGGAGAGCAAAACACAGGGGCTGAGTCCTTTGTCTGCCTTGTTTCTTTAAGTTCATCATTTCCTTGGTTCATCAAGTGTCTAATCTTTGTGTATAATAGACATGCTTAGCTTAATTATTTCAAGACAACAACTATCAGAAATACTAAGTAAAACGAACTTCAGAAACTCACGACACCAAAAGTCACACTCATTCATGTGGAGTTCAATGCCCAGGGTCTCGTTTAGTCACAGACAGTATTACCCATAGTGCAATAAAGGCAACTTGCTGTAGCTTACCTGGCATACTTTTGGCTGACCCATTCCTGGAATTAGACCTTTCTGTCCTGCACCATGATTAAAACAAATTCTTACTAACCACTCCACTGGGAAAGAAAGAACCACTCCACTCCTCAATGGATAAGAATTACCTAGAATTTAACTTAATTTGGAGGAGCTGAAGTAAAGTAATAGGTATGCAGTTGGTTTTAGATGAAGTTGTGGTACTAGCTGCTCTTCACTTCTGTTGTTGCAAAAGTACGTAACAAATTAGGGAGAGACATCTCCCCTACAAAGGAAGAGGATGGCAGCATGAGAATGGAAATAAATAAAACTCATATGCAATTCATAGTTGTATCATTTTAAAGTAGATATAATGAACAATTTATTCCGAAACACCAAAGGGAGAGTTACTTTTACAGACTTCAGGGATCATTTGTTCCAACCAGAAATAAGATTTTCATTCATCAGGTCTTCAGTCCCTGACCTACTAGTACAAAGACCAGGAGACCTTGACTTGTATAAATATGAGAGTTTTATATAGGGGACATACATCTGCCAACTATAATATTTTCCTAAAATAAGGAAAATTTTTTGTACATTTAGAGCTATAATGGATTCCTGAAAAAGAAAATAATTTTAATTTTTTGGAAGTATGTTTCAGGCTGCATTTAAGAAGCAGGCTGACTTAAGGTTCACTGACATAAAGGGAATTCAAAATAATCTTTTTAATTGTTCACTTTTTCCTAAGAGCAGATAGTTGGACTTTATAGTGGGCCTTGTTAGACAACTTAAGAAAGTGTTGGCCACTACTTATATGAGAGTTGGACAAATGCAATTTATTGTTCACTACAATACAGAGGCCTTCCTTTTATGGGAAACAAACAAACAAAAAAACCCAACCAACCAAAACAAAAACATCTACCCAGATGACGTATGCAAACATAGATCTTTTCACTACATACTTCTATTCCACAAGATGACAAAAATCCTTTTGAAAGAAAAACACTATATGCAGAAAATCTACATACCAAACTATTAATTTTAGGGTAAAGATACTTAATTTTTAAATAAAAATTATGGAGATTGTTTTGCAGATTTTTAGATCAATAACTTCTATTTCTTTTTACTCTCAGATTATGAAGCTTATTACAGAATTTAAAAAAATATTATTTTGTACAATCTCTTCCTGCACTTGTTTAAACTTCATTTCACAATATGATGAAGTCATAGTCCTGTTTTCCAAAAGAAGGCAGGAAAGACCTGACCACAGCAGAAAGAATCTTGGGATGTAGGGGGCAGAGGGGAAACTTTATCAATCCCTTAAATACGGCAAGAAAAACAGGGGTAGTGAAGTTCATGTTAAGTGAAAGAAACGGGGCTTCTGTTTACCAATGAAGAAGAGAGTCATCTTTTTCTTGTGTAATCTGTCAAGTAAGAAATATTTGATTTGGGCAATAGCCAGCAGTAGAAGAAAAAAGTGTTCTACTGATCAGTATCAAATCACCTTACATGTAGACCTAGAATAAACTTAGCATGAAACTTCTTGTACAAAAATACCTGAAAACAAGGGACCATATGTCTCTAAACATCAAAACACAGATGTTTTGTTCATCACACTACCAAAAGAATTAAAGTGATTAAACTGCAAGAAGCACATCTTTAGGACACACTTCTTAATCCACCTTATCTCTACAATAAACCTGGAGCTCTTGTTCAGACTCTGGATCCCTGTAAGTTTTCTGCCTCCTTCTGTTCTGCTATCACTTAACTATTTTTTCATACTGCTGCTGGTGCAGTATAAGAAATACCCTTTGATGTTCTTGACTTGACTACAGCATTTTCTAGATTCTAAACAGGGACAAGTTTTGTGTGATACTGTAAGGCAAACAGCCATGCTACATAGCTAGTAATTTAGCCAGCATCTCTCTATAACCAGCATCTTTCCTCAGTTACCAAAAGACAAGCTACATCTTCATTATTGAGTTTTTTCTTGACCTGCATATTTTTGTAGTTTAGATTGACTCAAAATCAATTCTATAATTCCTAAAAAGTGGGAAGAGCCTTTCTTCCTGATTTAACAAGAAAAAGAAAGCTACTCCTTTTCAAAATTCATACTCGGTGCTTTTCAGCAAGATATGATGTCTGCTGTGATGGGATTACAATCACAGGGGTAAAAGGGATGCACAATCACTGGAAATCCAGGCAGAATACAAGCCTTTGTACTAGTCATAATCTATGCATTCAGAGCAGACCACTTAATTGCAAAGCTGATATGTCCTCAAAGATTTTATCTGTACTATGTACAGTGAACCTTTCACAGACATACCTAGTGATTCTACTTGTTCCCTGGAATAAGAATGATGAGGAGTCAGAAGATGCAGCTGCAGGGAAAATCACACTGAGATTGAGTGATCTTCCTTTGGGCAACTGAATATTGGTGCTGGAAAAGGAAATGATGTGCCCATTTCTGACACAGCCCCCTTGGGATGTGGGACATTCATGCAAGACAGAAATTTCAAAAGTGCAAATTCCAGATATTTACAGGACACCCATCAGTCTGGCTTAAAAATTCTCAACATACAGAGCTGTAAATGAAGTTGTGGAGAGGGAGTCATGCTTTGGACATGTCATATAGTATATGTGGCTTTTAACATTCAGATTTTAAAGGCTTTTCAGATCAGATATTTCAAGTTACCCAAGAGCTTTGACTTTAATTTCTCTGTGTTTTGATTATCACCTTTAAAGTTAGGGTAATGCCCTTTATACAACTAATGCAAGTATCTATGAGCGTTAATTTTCATCGAACACTGTACAAAATACACAAAAGACATGTTCACAAAAATCCTGCCAGCAGATGTGGCACACTGCTGTAAATGGGGTCTGGCATTATGATAGGATGGGAATAGAAGAACCTCTGGCAGCTTTGCAGCAACTTCCCGTGAGTCCTGAGACACTCAGACACAACTCAACTTCTCAACCCTTCTATCTGCTCACGGCCACTGGGGGACACAGCTGTCTCCTTTTTGCCCACCATGCCAGCTCCTCACTCAGGCCCCATCAGGAACAGGAAGAGAAGAGCTTGCAAAGTCTTTCAAGACACTCAGATACCTTACAGGGTTATTTCCTCTGTTACAGGGTTATTTTAATTTGTCTGGCTATTGAAGAACTTCTTGCCTCAATGAGGGAATTGATACTTTTTAGGGGGGATTTACTGGAATTCTGTGTGAAAAGTGTTTTACTGTGGACATTATGTATCAATGTATATGAACAAAATACTGATTTGGTCGCTAATACAGGATAAATATATCCAGTTTTCATTACCACATCAGACACAGCAGTATTTAGCCACTCTGGGATCATAGCAGTCTTGGGAGGGCTGATTCTCAGTTTTGCCTCAGAATGAAAAATAGGATATGATGATCTAAATAAAGATTGCATCAATGCCCACAATCAAGGAACCAAACTAAAATTGTTGACAGGAATGGAAAAAGACTGTCTGAACAATCCCCACACCTCTATTCCTGCCCCAATGACCTCACTTACTGTAATGTTTCTAACAGTTTAACTGCCACAGACTTTCACACACACACCCCCCAAAAAAATAATCACAGGAGTCAGACGAAGCAAAAGTTACAAATAATGGATTATACTGGATGTCTTCACTTAGTCATCCCAGAGGCTCAGGACTATGAAGCTTCATTTACTGATAAATTCCTCCTTTAATACATGATGTTAAGTTTGTTTAAATATAAAGCACTACATTTTCAGTAAGACTTAAACTCATGCTAGGCTGTCTCAGATTTCCTTGCCAGTGCTTTCCCCAGATGAGGACTCTCAAAGAAGCAGAACTGTCATTTCTCCCTTTCAGAACTGGCATGCCATTAGATTAACCAGAGAGCCACTCCCCAGTGTCAGGCCTATGGCCAGGATACGTCACAGAAAGAACTCAGCCACTGCAAACACGCTCTGGGTGAATATCTTTCCACAGAATGAAAGTCTGGCCCATAAAAAGTGGTGGGGAGAATTTTTGTAGTGAAGCTCCAAATTCAATAATCTCAGTCTCCCATACAAGTAAGGAACCCACTCCCTTTTGACAGTTGTCTCCAGCTTTGAGGACTCTCATCGAGTTAAAAACCAAAAATTAACCCCATCCAAGTAGAGTCACAAGTAAAAACTTTCTCTAGAGAATGTTTTAAATGTTTTAGTGCCTTTTTAGATAGAGTTAATATAAATTTTAGTGCAGTTGCAAATGCAACACATCAAAATTCTCAAAGTAAAAAAAAAATTAAAAAAAAAAGAATCATTGCATATTTCTAGACTACAAAGAGACCACTGTATTATGTTTTCACAGACTTTATGTGTATTAGTGTTAAAATTTTCCCTTCATACAGGAGATTCCAGTCCCACAGTCTTACCACTGCTGTTTGAACGGAAGCTCCAGTCTTACTCAGCATGAGCTGTTTGGTTTTGTTCAGAGGAATAAATCTAATAGGATAACACGCTCCTTGTAGACACTGGTGACACTACTGAATGTAAACATCTGGATTACTTTATATTTTCAATAAAATTACACATTTTATTTCTGATTCATTAGACAGTAAAATACAATGAAAACTCCAAATGAGAGCTCCAAATTTAAGCAGCTTTTGCTGTACTTTTAAAAGTATCCTATTATGAAATATACCTTTTCTCTCTTCCTTCCCTACCAACTACTTTCTTGTATTTATAATTTCTACAACAATTATAGCCAAAATCAAGTTTGGTCTTTTTTTTTTTTTTTCATTTTAAAGGAATACCATACTGACAGGTTTTAAGCCTGAATGCCTTTGTTTTTAAAGCCACTGCAAGGGTTCTGTTCATTAAGGTATGTGAGTCACATGCTGCAAATCAGCAGTGGGGGAAATGTCTGTAAGTATCTTTCTGCCCCGTATACAAATGGGGTTTCAGTGCAGGCTAAAGTAAAGCAGAGAGACTAAGCTGTTAAAGGCTTAAGTAATTCTATACCATGTAACTCGGGATCACATAGGGACTAGCCAGACAACAATATGCAAAAAAGAAACTATAGAACTATAGAATTAGTTGTGGACTGGTTTTGGAAGCAAACTAAATGGTGGTACTGTCAAGTGTTCAGCCTTTCTGCCATGCCTGGTGACATGTAAGGTTTATATTTAAGCTATCTATCCACCTGCAAGACAACCAAGAATAGCAGCCTAAAAATCAGCCAAGAATCAATCCTATTTCTAGCATTACTTGCAAAGACAGCTATTTTGTGTAATTCTGTACCCACAGGTACTCTACAGTCCAGAAATCTCCACAGGGCCTCAGGGCAAGGTTTCTGGACAATGTTTGCAGAGCACTCAAGCACACTGTTCCCTATGTCTTGGGTAACATGAACCTTTCAATTTGATCGAGTTACTCTTCTTACAGATGGAGACATTTATAATTTGTTATTGTTATTGTTAAAACAACTGAGGTTTTGAAGGCAGGAAAAAACCTTATGGAATGATGTTTTCTGAAACATGACCAAGCCAAAGCCACCAAAAATAAGTCTGGCTTGTCTGCAAAACAAAATTCTTAGTCTGTCTCAGTCCATTCCCTGTGTTGCAGCTATGCTTCTGGCAATGCGTATTCACCTTGTCACTTAATCACAAGAGGGAAAACAACCTAGACACCCCCAGGTCAGTAGCTGAACCCCAAGTAATTCGCCAAACAGCCTGGAAAACATTAGAACAATAAGGTTTTATTCTCATTGTATTCCTATTAAAAACAAATATAGGCAGAAGGTGGGTTTAGAAAAAGAATCTAAACAGCACAGACTGCACAAATATGCAGTGACTTCAGCTACAGGACTCCAGGTTTGTGCCAGCAGAAATGGGGGATGACACAAGACCAGCTGACACTCTCCAGACGTTTTCAGGGAGCCAGAATGTGAGAGATATTGCTGAGATGGCCATGCAAAACTTAATTAAGGTTCAGACTACTGTCGTTTCCTTCAAATAGTTAACAGCAACCTTTCTTGTTAAACTCCTCTTTCTTTAGTAACTATTGGTTAGAACTTCCATCAACAATGAATCAAACTGTCTAGTACAAAAATAATTACCTCAGCAGACTTCAGAGTGGCACCTGAAAGGCACTCCAAAGACAAAACACTGTCCCCTTTTCCCCTTACATCAAAACCACACGAAACAGCAATTATAGGGAAACATGATAAAGAGAAAAGGAAGAGATCTTTGAGTCTTTCTCTGAAGGATCCCACACAGGATATTTACTTGGCCAGATGATGACTATGGAGAGAGAACTCCAGATGTGTGGGTCTCAGCTAGGAAAATCTTCCTCTCGCCTACACACCCTTACATATCCACTTCATGCGACTCTTGAGCAAGCTTTGGAATAAAAAAATAAGAATTATGGATGAAATATTTGACATGAACATACACTCTTGGCTTACACAAGCCACTTGATGGATTCTCAAGAGTAAATATGTACCATGCAATTTTCCTTGAATAGAAGGAAATGCCAGACACTTACACAGTGATCAGCTACCACTGAACCTCTCCGCCTCCACTAAAGAAAGCTGTATATTTGAGATTTGTAGAAGAGGTTTGGTTGTCAGGTTTTGAGCTGTGTGCTAGTAATCACTAAGAATTCCATGTTTATCTTGCAGATCTTAGCTGATATAATGCATTTATTTCCCATTCCAAACATCAGGAGCAACTGAAGGAGTCATATATGAGGACTTCTTGATGGCTCTTTCATACACTGGTATACCAGTGTTGACTGTGACTCTCTCAAACCCTGCATGGATACCAAATCATCATTTCAGGATTCCTCCATTTTTCTTCAAGTTAGAAACTCTGTTTGAACCTAAGAAATTAACCAGAAGATAAGTAGGACTAAGGAATTATGATGTCTATACTAAGAGAAAAATAAATATCGTCATGCCTCTCAGAGCTGATAAAATCTATTTTGTGTTCAAAGGACTAAGAGACCATGTGAGGCATACAGTTGTGGAAGAGACATGACATGACTACAGCAGTTTTTACTCTGTATTGAGCTCAAATATCCTGTGAACCTAGTGGCCTTTCAGTTGAAAACACTCTGTTTATTCTTTTTGGTCTGAGAAGCCAGCATTCACAGCAATTCACAGCAAGTCATACGACTGAGCTGATATTTGCACTTCATCATCATAAGTCAGGAAGGATGACTCCACTTCCCAATTGCCAAATTTACCATAAATTCCAAAAAGTGACTGTGAAAAACAGAAGTTCCAGGAGCTCAGGTCTTCCCGAAAATTTATCACAATGGAAAAACAAAGTAGTTTACCCTTTTCCACACCCACACTCCAAAGGAAAATAATATTCTACCTACTGATCACAGAGCTCTGCCAGCTGGTCAAGCCATTCTATTGTTCTACTCTGGATTGCTTTCCTTGCTGGGTTTTAGTCTTCGAGAAAATTCATCACTGAAAAAATAAAACCATGAAAAAAATTCTCTTTCACTTATGTTCAAAGAACATATATGCTTAGGCCAATACGAAGTTTAGACCCATTATTATAGTTTAATACAGCACCTTCTCAGATGGCAAGCTCAAAAAAGACTAGTCTGTCCCACCTGGTCCCTTCATTAGTTCCCTTACATAATTTTCCTTTAATTACTATTGCAAATTATGGAGCAATTTGGTATGGAGCATGCATCCACAGGTACTAGAGTATCTGAGTATGACACAGACTTGACAGGATGCATAGCATTCCTAAATACTTTTAATTTAATGTACAAAAAGAAAAAAAAAATCACTTCCTCTGGTAGAAAATAATCAATTTAAAACATATGCTTTGCTTTTTCAGCTTGAATACTCCAACGCGTGAAGATTGGTGGTTTTGGGAATTCCTGTTTCTGGCCACTGTGGCACAGAAAGTGAAGCATGCATGTTTTGTGCTTGCATGTTTAATCCACTATAAGATTTCTACAAATGTATGCATCTTATAATAGCCACATATCAATCCAGATTCTGTCCCTTGTTACAAGGCTGAAGCTTCCTGAAGCTTTGCTGAAGCGATCCCTCAATTCCAACTAAACAGCTAATTATAGCCATATGATGATGAGTGACAGATCTGTAAAGGAAGACTATTGAAAAAAAATAAAATTAGTGCATAAATAAATGGTCAGTTTCACTGAGAAAGCATTCAGTTTAATTGCAAGCTGTTGACTCAGTATTTTAGTACTGAACAGCAATGGCATGTGGAGATAACAATCATAACCAAAGAAATTTACCTAAAAATGCTTTTTTAAAATCTCAAATACTGAAACTACAAAACAAAATTTGCAGCTTGTTTTGGAAAAGCCCCATTATTTCTTACTAATTGTTGACCTTCATGACAGTTACCTCACTGTCTTGGGAAAGGCAGGAGCACACCATCATGAAGTGTTTTGAAATTTACTGGCACATAAACAAAGCTTGTCAAGATGGTACCATCAGTCACCTAGATTTTAACCCCTGCCTGTTTGTTTCCTTCCAAAAGAATGCAGTTAGGCAACAACACAAGGACTTCCTGTTTTAAAATTACTATTTGCACAGTCTGATGGAAATGTAATGATGGGTCTGTGCTTTTGGTAATTGTGGTTTACCCTGTCACAGTAGTTTTGCAAGGGATGAAGGCAGTGAGGGATAAATGGGGAGGATGTGGTCACCCCATTAAAAAACACAGCAGTGCAAAGCTGGCCACCTGACTGAGGATGCTTCTCAGAAAAAGTGACAAGCTGCTGAGATTCACCATAGAGTTTGTTTCTCTCATCAAACTGGTAGATATTCAGTGCCATCCTCACCCTCTCCCCAGCCAATATTTCCTCCCATGTACAGTAAGATCTTGCTGATCAAGAACAAAAATAAAAAGAAAGTCCAGATTTTGAATGTAAGTGTAATGAATGCCCCACTGCAAACAGAAAGGTGTGACTGCATCCTTGATAATTAACAAGGCTGGATTCCCTTATCTCTAGATAATCATCAGGGTGAAGCATGAACTTCAAAAAGGTGATTCAGCCACTCTCAGCCACATTCTGGAACTGCCTACCTATCTCCTTCCACCATCTGAGGAGAGGGGTAGAACAATTTTCATCTGAAGACATGCCTCTCATTTTGGAGGGCAGAAACTGATCTACCACATTGATGCCACAGCCAGGCCCTGTCTAGGTTCTCGTCCCAATTATGGCTCTTGAATGAGAATGCCAGTGACACATGAGATACTTTGGCATAGATGCTTTCCAGAACACTACTGTCTAAAAAAAACCCACCTCAATAATGCTGAAGTTTTCTGCCCAGAATATTTGAATAATCCTGAGAGAGCTCAGGACCCAACTTTCAGTGAGCCCTCTTATTATGTTAGTAAGGCATTTATTAGTGTAGCTGTTTCCTGCCTGTGGAACAAAGGGGAATAAATAAAGCATACAAGAGACCCTAAAATCTATTAGCATGTGATGTTAACTGCATTTCGTTAAGGAATAACCCCTCAGCCTTGCAGCATCAGAGCCTTTTTTGGCAGCACACATAAAATTCAGATTTCACAATGGTAAAATGGCACATCTGATTTTAGCTGCAGATAAAAGCACAACACAATTCTTCAACAATTCAGCTGCTGCTGATTATTAGTATAAGCTTTTATTATTAGTATAAGCTTTCAGACTTCTAAGAAAATGAACCTATTATCCTCTCTCTGCAGATTTGTGCTATCTCCTCCATCTAAAAATAAGACATTTCTAAATATTTCTTTATTTTTTTTTAATATTTTATATTTTTGCTGAGAGACAAGCCACATACACTGCAATCTTATAATGCTACAATTGTGTTTATAATTACCGCCATGTATTTTCATTGTTGTTAAGTGTTACAATGAATGCTATCTCTAGTATTTGGGGCAGAAAGTAAAAAATTGCCCTGTTTCATTGGTGAGGATTTTTGTGTAGATAGACATTATCTAGCTGTCTCATTCCCTGAGCTGACAGGGTCTCCATCTCTACAAAGATGGCCTAAAGTGTTGTGAATATGCAGATGTTTCTGTTGAAATCCTTGCCAAGCATTTTGGCAGCTATGAAATAAATGCTCAGTGTGTTGTTTTTGATGGAAACCATATCTGACAGATAGAGAAGGATCTTAACTTAATTCTCTGACACTGCTTTAGCCCAAATGTTTTTATATAATTTCTCAGAATAAGAGATAAGCACTCTGAAGAACAGAACATAACAGAACATCACAAGCAATACATGAAACAATGGTCATTCTTCTAATGATCACAGTTCAGAGGTTTCCATGCATTCATGTCTTCACTACAAGAGCAGGACACATTATTAAGTGAAGACAGCTGACAGACTCCTAAAATTTGCCAGCTTGGTCAAAATCTCCAGAAGCTTTAAATAGCATTTATATTGTCAGCACCAACCAATAAAGTAAAATCAAATATTTAGTCTTCATATTCGCTTTCCAAAAGCTCATTTTCACATTTTCATAAAATCCACCAGCTACAGCACAAACGATCATTTTTGGAGCACTTTTCAATACCAGCAGGATGTCATCATAGAGGTAAATTGCAAAATGAAAATGTAACTAATTAACGTTGACAGTGCATTTATTTGATGAAGTATCATCTTGCACAGCATAGAGTGAGTTACAAGCACCTGCTGCCAGACTGAAGAAATCACTGTTAATCTGCTTAACTGTGAGGCTCCTTTAGCTTCCAGACTTCTTCTGATGCAGACTCATAGGATCCCAGCAGTGGTATCCCCATGGCTAAAGCACACAGGCAGCAAAACCTTGCTTCCTTCAATGGTAAAAATGCAAATAGGTGTATTGATTGAGAACAACGGTTCCTGCTTAGTACATGGAAGTGTAAACAGCATGGATTAATAGTGATTTGCAAAAGATTAAAAATGGGGATCACATTTAAATCTCTATTCAATTAATTAATATTTACAAAGCATGTTCAGTAACTAGCAAATATTGGATTATTTACCTTTGATAAAGCGGTATCAAGGGGAGAGTCCTGTGCTGGGGCCCCTTCTGGAGGTCTGGCTCCCTGAGGCTGAGGGCCAATGTGGGCTGTCCATCACTAATGAATGAATTTACATTTAACGCTGCACCTGGAAGAATTAGTACTTTCACTTATCCCGAGATGTGAAATAAATAAATTACTCTCAGCAGATGCTGCCTGGCAACAAGGGATCTGCCAAACCAGGATCAGGTGCTCAAAGAAGGCGCAGCAGGCTAATATCCTCCCAAGTTAAATAAGAAATTTAAAATGCTGCTGCTGCACGAAGTGCAGCCAGTGGACAAACACTATGAGTGGCTGAAGTTCTGTGCATGCAGGATGGCCTTGGGCTGAAGTAAAACCAGGTATTCAGTATGCAGCTGCACTTACCCACCTACCCCGAATTTAGCTGCTTCCATCCCTTTTCTGTGTATCTGAAGTTGTAGTGCTCCTATCTGCATTAAACCCCAGGTAGGTATTGTATACGCTTTCCCAAATCCCATATCTGTTCACTTTGGAAAGAAGACAAGCCTGCCCTAGAAAATGGTGCGCAACCAAACCAATGGACCCTCTTTGTACAGTACAAAACATTTATAGACCTCACTTGGAACAAGTTTCCACTAACTCATAAATTTTGGGGGCCCCTTTTGTGACTGTGAAGAAGAGCTTCTATTTTCAGAAACAAGAAAGAACCCCCTCACCTTGCTGAAGCACCTCTGTGTCCCATGCCCTGGACTCCACTACCTTCAAACAAAAGGTTCTGCTTGCTTTACTGCAAAAGTGCCCAAAAATGCAGTGCCTTCTGACATTTTGCTGGCAAACACTAGATGGAAGAAAAATTTGGAACAGCTTCAGCACTTGAAGGACAACTCCAGGTCAAATGTCCCCGTGGCAGTTTTAACAGCCCATGGTGTTTCCTGCATGAATGAACAATTTTACGGACTAGAAAGACCACACTTCTCATGTTCACCCATATCCTGGGAAGATTATCATCTCTGGTCCAGACAGCCACAGGAGGTCAAGCCTCCAGTCATAGCCAGGGATGCAACCAAAATTGGAAGATTACTACCAAGAACAGCTATCACAGAATTTCCCATATGCTGCATTAGCAAACTGAACTAAAAATGTGTTTCTTCTTCAACAAAGGAAGCTTGTCTTAGACATGAGACAAACTTGATAATGAAAAGAGAAGTTAATTTTAAGATTTTTTTTTCCTGGTTATGTGGTAAAAACCTTGACAAAACAATCAAGGTAACAGCTGATCAGAGCAGAACAAAACCTTAATGTTAACAAAGCAAAAGCATCCCTCGGGGGGAAACTAGCAAACATCTTCATTTATATTTTTTCATTTAACAACCAAACAGAGAACACAGTTCAACACAATTTATCTGTACTATTGCTTATATACCAGAAGTATAATTATACTTACATACCAGAAATTTAATTCAATACATATGTAAAAATGAAACCAAAATATTCTGGGTTTTGTTCACTTATGCTTTGTTCCAGAGATGCCCAGATATGCATGAGGGATAATGAAATGCTAGGAAGATGTATCAAGCTTTGTTCAATGAATTTTGATAGGACTGGAAATGTCAGACCTATTGAAAAATATACAAAAATTTAGTTAAGTTTCACACAGAGCATTAATAAAGATTTTAATGAAATTTGGCACCCCTGAATGACCTAACCAGTTCTGCATCCACATCTGGAAAAAGTAGGAATCGGAGGAGTTTGATATATGTTAGTAAATATTTCTGTACTCAAAATAAACCCAAGAATTTGCAGTCATTCAATAGAGAACTGGTTATCAGCTTCAGGTGATTTGCTCTTGAAAAGGAAATGTTAAAACACTTTTTTTTTAAATGCTAAAGTATTGCTTGATAGAGTAGCAAAAGAGAGATCCATTTCAGAAGAATGATCTGATTAGTGCGGTAAGGGGGACTATAAGAAGCAAAAAACTGGGAAATAAATCTCAACTCCCTCTCTTCAGGGCAGCTGTACACCTGTATCTCCAGCTATTTCATTGATAGCATGTTCTGTACATAGAGGCCTCAGGGTCAATAATTTAAAAAATAAATGAAATAATAAAAGTTAATGTCAAGCTCTGTTATCAAGCAGCAAGTCTGTTTGAGGATCACATATACACACACAAACACCAAAGTTTCATACTTATGGATTTCCCTCTCAATAGCTAATCTAGCTTACACAGATCAGTATCATCAGCCAGAATCTGAAAGCACATTTTGGGAATCTGATCCCTATGAGCAAGTGATCAGCCCCAAATTTAATGTTACACATAACTACTTCTCCTCAGCTTTGAAGTTCAGCACAAGGCTTCCAGAGGGATTTCTGTCACACTCTGAAACACAGTAAGGAACTGCCATTCCACAGTGCTGAACTCCCTTGCCCAGTTTAGTCCATGTTTTCATGCCAAGGAGAAAGACTCAAAACTCAGCAAGACTATGCAAAAAAGCACCAGAAGGAGCACTCACTCTGCTAATCCTTCCACAGAAGCCACCAGCAGTGGAACAGGAACACTCAGTGACAGAGAAATTCCACAGCACTGCATTCCTTTCCTCTAGTGGTGTGAATTCTCACACAGAGAGACAACTGTAGCATGGTAACTATTAAGTGAATAACTGAAATGTCGCATTCATTACACCATAAAATAAGATTAAAAGAGTTATTTTTCTATACTAAAACTTGTAAGCATAAAGACGGAGGTACCCCCAAGTGGGAACAAGAAGCAATTGCTGGCTTGCTGGTGACAGGTCTTAATTTGTCACAGAGACTTGCAGGCAGCACAGTGACATGTTTGCTCTCACACTACAAAAGCAATTATTTTTGCAAAAACGAATCACTTCACATTCTGGAGCTGTATAAATAATTAAGATTCAACTAAATTTGCCAAAATATATAAGCACAACACTCTACAAAATTAAAGACTCTGCACTATGCAAGAAGTTTCAGCTCAGTGCAGGTACTGAAACCTCATCATTTTATCCAAAGGATTCCTGAACCCTGAGGAGCTCAACTCAGAGCTAAAAGATCAAATGGCAGGAACCTGGCGCTAGAAAATTACCTCTTGGTACTTGTAACATCTTCCACTATCAAAGCTCTGAGTTAAAAGAAATTGTTTAGGCAGTTGACATGCTGTGAATCAAAGAATGCTTAAACTTTACAGGGAGATTCATCTTTAGGCAAATAGCATTGATTCTAACTTTGTATTCCCAGGGCTTCATGTCAGTCAAACAATGTTCATGGGGTTGTTTTTTTTCTACATGTCTTTTATCTGCACTAAAAGCTCATAGGGATCCATTACACCTTTATGAAAACCTAATTTGAATTTTTCCTTTCGCTTTCACGTAAGTTAGGAAGCAGGCAGAAAACATCTGATAAAAACGGCGGGGAAAAGGACACTTTTAAATTTTTTTTCAGTTTATTGAACAATAAAAATTTTCAGGCTCAGTTGTTGCAGGTCATATTTAGCTGATCAACTCTTTCCTAAGCACAGGAGGCAGTCTGATACTCTGCTGTTTGCCAGTTCATCCATTTGTCCTTGCCTGACATTCTTTGAGCTGTTCAACCACCTTCAACTATTTTTGCTAGAGGAGAAAAAGCCTTGGAAAATCATCTGAGTTCTTCAGGGATTAGCAGTTAGGCATCTGGGAATTGTAAGAGCACACAATAAACCAAATTTTATTTTCTGAGCATTCAAAAATGACAGATAGCTTCCTGCTTGAAAGAAAACCAGACTTTACTGGGAAAACATAAACTTGGAAAAACCTGAAAAAACAGCAGCAGATGAGACTGACATCCTTCAGAATACACTGTTAAAAGTCCTGATCCAGCCTGCTACTGTCTACAGTGAGTAGATAGAAAGGGATTCTTTTTTCCTCCTGAGGAAGACCAGACTCAGTGGATATCAGGTGAACGGGAAGTAAATACGTTGCCTTTGATGGATATTTTGTTTTGAGGATTGCACTTTCTAATCCATCTGAGAAGAGAGACATCCATATGATTCAGGCATTGGACCACGGTGTCTGTGACATCTGCTACCTGTATGGATCAACATCTGTCCTTGCTAACTGCATTCACTGCTGGCTGTTTCTTATAGCAATGGCTTCAGTGCCAAGCAGGTCTCACTGAGAGACTGAGGGCAGATACCATCCTCACAGAATCTGTACTTCAAAACAAGTAACCTTTTACATGGTACCTCTTCCTCTCCTTTACCAAACAAGGAAAAAATACCACACCACCAACAAAAATACCATAGTAAACTGCAGACTACAGTGAGTACACAGCATCCTTCAGCAAACCTACATCTGTTCTTCTCAGCATGGCTGATCTTAAACAGCAAGGTACCGAGGCACTGCCCACCATCAATGCAATCCTGACCCACTGCACATGCTTTCACATATTCTTGGACTGACGCCCCAAAATTACTGCACCCCCATTAGATGCTGCTGCTCCCCCATCCTACCAGGTTTCAGGCCTTTAACCTCACCACCTACTCAGGTTCAGCTCCCAGACCCCGAGAGGCAATGCCATTACATCCAGCAGAGGAAAGATCCTTTGGGGAAAATCAATTATTTACCCTGGTGTCATGCCATAAATTCACAGCAGAAGCAACAAAGCACTGCATCACTGGTTTTACCACTGAGCTCCACCCAGGTAGGAAGATGAGGTTACTGTTGTCATTGCCGCTGACCAAACAAGCCCCGCTCCAAGTGTGAGGCTTGTTTTGATTTCCCCATTCTCCCTCATCACCACTTCCAGCAGACCCTCATTCCCTTGCACCCAGAGCACAGCAATGGCTCTCTGTGCAGCTCTCTGGTGTTGCCGAGATGTCTCTGATGTTGGGATGCATCTGACCAGCTTGATCCAGCGGCCAAGCTTCAAGAGAGGAGCATTCCCAGTTTCTTTCCTTAACAGCAAAGGTTTCCCAAACACACCAAGCCCACCCTGTCACATGTGGTTTCTCTACTACCTCCTTTCACCTGCTCTTCCCTTCAGTCCATAGCATGGCATTTTTGCTAGAAAGGAAAGGAAAACATGGTGATCAGCTGCTGAATACATTGGTGGGTCTGGAGCTTGTCTACACCAAATTCCTTGAGGTTCATGACCAACTGAGACAACATACTTGTTACTTTTAGTAAGAAATCCATTTTTTCCTACAATTTTTACTTTCAGTAGTAAATGAGAAAGTGAATTCTGTTTTATTCCATTGACTATGACACATCTTTTTTGTAATTTAAGGTAACAACATGTTAATCTGAATTCTCATGCGCAAAAAAACTGTGGTACCATGCTCTTTTTTTAGGCTTATCTTAGCACAATGAGGTTCAGCTAATAGTCTCATTCTACCCACATGCAAGAAACAGTTCTTTGACTTTATCCAGATACAAATACACCTGGTTCAGATGGTGAGTTGGAGTCTAAAGGGCTTAACAAACTCATTGCACTGCACCCAAAACACCAAGCAAACAATTGAAAACTTTTGTAACTTTACTCAAAATGTTTAGTTTTCCTTGTCCTAGGAAGAATGTGAATCCTATTAATGAAATATCCAGAATGGAAGGTAGAGGGATTTTGAGAGAATCCTGCCTAAGGTATTTCATGTCCACACGTAAATGACATCTAGTGCTGTGCCTAGTTTCTTTTGTCTCTTCATAATACTGTTTTGAAACTAGAGAAAAAATTGACAGCAAACTGTTGGGAGAAGGGAAAATATCAGTAGCTATGTCATTCATCATCCTTCATGAAATAAAAGACTTCTACAGTCTTTTAACAGGTTTACAGGTGCTCTCATAGCAGACTTGAAAGAAAGTGCAAGAAAGTACTTGAACATTATACAAATCTCAAACTCATCTTTATATCATAGATTCAAAGAATCACAGAATAGTTTGGGTTGGAAGAGACCTTTAAAGGTCACCTAGTCCAGCCCCCCTGAAATAAGCAGGGACATCTCCAACAAGATCAGGTTGCTCGGAGCCTCATCTGGACTGACCATGACTAGCGGGAAAGAGTAGCATCCACCACCTCTCTGGGCAACCTGCTCCAGTGTTTCATCACCCTCATTGTAAAAAAAGTATTCCTTAAATATAATCTAAATTTACTCTCTTGTAGTTTAAAACTACTACCCCTTGTACTATCACATTTGATAAATACAAAATTTATCACTGGAGAACTTCTCCTGAAATTTATACTCAGGAAATACTGGCTTTAGGCATGCATATACTGTAGCATTTTTGGCCCTACATGCACTAATAAATAATGCTTATGCATTTGCCTATTATTGCATTCTCACAAATACGTTGATTACTCATTAGTTTACTACAGACTCTGTATAGGCTATTTTATGATTTTCTGTGGTAGCACAGAAGCCATCTTTGGCAAGACATGTATTCAGGATGGACTGAGGCACTTCTAAATAAAACTGGAGAAGGTGAAATATTTTAAGCTTGTAAGTGCATACTTCTGAAATGTTAAAACATATTCTCCACAATTAATCTTACAACTGAGCTCTACACAAAAGAACATTGAATAATAGAGTTTAGAATGCAAAATCACCACCTCCTCCCACAAGTTTTAGTTAAATAGCATTCAACTGCATCAATAATCTCTAAATAGCTCAAGTCCAGTATAGATTACCATTTTAATAAAACACAACGCCATAAAGGTTGAGTGTTGCAACACTATGCTGTTGATGGTATTGTGTGTTACTAAATTTCATATAGAGCACAGCAAGTGGTATCACATGTAGACGTTTTAGTGAGAATCAAACAGGCTGCAAAAAGTACATCCTAACGCTCGAAGCAAAGATGCCAAATGTAAATTTTAATATGGGTTCTGAATTCCAGGCAAATCCACATAAACACATTTTAATTTATTAACTAGAAATAAGTTCTAGAAAATATTTTGAATTATTAATTGTATTTTTTTCAAAATGTTTGAATGCCCAAGTTATAACCATTAAATAAACAGCAATTTAGGCAAGGTAAAAACCTACACAAAACACACAAAGAACCCTATGTTTAAGTATTTAATTTCTTCCATGCTGAGAAAATGCAACATTTGTACACATTTGCTTTGACAAGGAGAAAGTTTCTCTCCCTCTCATCGTGAAACAATGCTGGAGCCTCAGGCCTGATGTGAGCACAGTGCAATTCCAGCTATAGCATGCAAGGTTTATAAGAGACAGAAACCTTTAACTCGGGAAGCACCTGGTCCATTAGCCTTCTGCAATGCCACATTTACATCAATATCACTCCAACACCGAGGAAGGAGCTGTTTGGATTAACCAGCTAAGAAATGGCACAGCATTGTTGCCTTAGTGAGCAGGGCTGCAGCTGGGCATCCCTGAGCATCCCCACTGGCAGCTCGAGCCCAGCTGCTCCCACCAGCTCTCTTGTGTCAGAGCTCTGCAGAGTCACGTGCCCCAGGTTGCATCAGAAGAAGACACAGTTTTGGACTCAGAACACAAGCCCAAAGAACAAAGAACACTATTAAGGCCAGTGCCACAAGATGCATACAGCTGGGATCACCCCAGGCTGTGAGCCTGAGTGAGCCATGGAACAGACACCACTGTAAAGAAGGGGGATACAGATCCAACACTCACGGGTGCCCTGTGAGAGAAAGCATGTTCTGGATGAGTCCCCCACTGCAGGTGACCAGAGACAGCACTTTGATTCTCGTCTGAAAAATAAGTCACTCACTTCTGAGCAACCCAGGTCTCCTTGTGCCACTGAAACCCAACATAATTTTTATCTGGGTCTACCAAGCATTAAGAGGAAGCTTCTTCTGCTTCATCAACTGGGAAACAATTTTGCCTGAAGCTGCTGCCAGGGCACTTGTGCCAACCAAAAAAAGAAAGACACGGGTTTCCTGCAGGGGCACTGTCCTTATCATCTAACTTGACAAGCCAGCTGCATCCAGAGCAGAGTGGTCTCAGGGAAGTGGCATAGGTTAGTTGTAAAGACAACTTTTATTCTTCACACAGAAATGCAGCTAAATCAGAACTGTATTAGTCAGACACTTGTCTGACTGACAACCCAATTCCTTTGGCTGTTTTCTGATCTTTCCATTCAACCCTACCAATTCACAGAATAAAACGCTACATAAATATTCAGTTTTTTCCTGCAGCATTTCTGTAGTCTTTCCAGTCATGAACTGCAACAGCCCAGAAGCCATTACCAGGCACACAACCCAAGAACCTAGTGCCCCTTGATCCTAAGCCTGATGTACAAAGAGTGAGACAAGGAGAATTCCACTAACCCTTTGAGGTAAAGGCCTTCTGCACAATTCACAGTGTCTGTAGTGATTCAGGCTTTGCTGACCCCTAGTAAGAGAAAGTGTTGTGCCTCTAGCTCTCCTTTGTCCTTGCAGGACAAGAGGCTGAGCACACATTTCACTGGAAACAGGCTTTTAGCAGAACTCAGGTCCAGGGAAACAAGGGGATCTTCAAGTGGGTCCTGACGACTCCTTACAACTGCATGTCTGGTCAGTCCCCAGAAAAATTAGTGTGTAGAAGAATTTCTTCATTTTTATTCCTCAACACTAAATGGAAAAGAGTTTTTTTTCCATTTTGTGCACAAGACCCACATTCTGAGCATTCCTTCAGTAACATTCAGTCATAGTTTGACAACATTTTTAAATAACTATCTTATTGTTTTAACTACTGTGGTGTAAAGAGCTGGAAATATGCATCAGACTCAATGCCAATTTAAAAGTTAAATTTGCAAGAGGCAGCTGTTGCTGGGGAAGGAATAACTCAAGACAGAAGCAGAATATGACTGCAGAGATGTCCTTCCACTTTATCTGATAACAGATAGGAAAAGACAATCATCATTCGCTCTTTCCAAGCCCAAGGCCATTCACAGACCACAATCACTGGCAATTCTTTAGGCTGGGAAATTCAGCTCATCTGTCCTCTTATGGGATGACTGGCTGACAAATTTTGTTATCTGCTGGTTTCAGTTTCTTATACAATCAGTGATTTTAAATCACCAGGTCACAGGAAAAAAACAATCCTATGTCAAAGAAAAGGTTTGAAAGAGACCCAGTAGCCCCAAAAAGCAGGGGTAACAGCTAAAGAGCCAACTAGAGATGGAAGGGCCAAGCACGGTGATTTAAAAAACAAACCAAAGACCTATAGCCTCAGCAAGGAAAAAAGAGGCACTGTTCTGAAACAAGGCAATACCGCAGCAGGGTCCTTTAAATGTAATGTGTCCTCCATCATGTATTTGTGGGTAGGAGGCCTCCTTTAAGCTCAGGACAGGACTGGGACTCTAACATGTTAAAGCTCATGTGCTGATCTACCTGTTGGATTTCTGACTACGTGAGTAAAAGTAATGTGCACTGTCCTGATTCTGTCTGCTACTGGGGACACCTTCAGACTTTGCCCCCATTGCTTAAGCAGCAATCACAAACACATTTCATTACCAGGCACAAGGGAGTTTTGTGATACCTTTCATCATTTATACACTATAACACATTGCAGCACTGTACTTTATTCATATGGACTTCTCCAGTGAGATGGCTCCATTTGAGATACTCCCCGACCAGATGATTTTTCTATAAAAAACAGTGAGATTATGGCTAATTACTTCCTGCTGTCCTCTCTGTCTTTTTTATTCCATTAAACAAACAGACAGTGTTTGGTATATGAGTAAGAAATGTAGTGTAACAGAAAATATGTTAGAGAGGAAATGATTACTAATCACTGGTTTTTGCCCAGTACAGCAAAAATGACCTATTTCCTCAGCTCATCAGCTGAGCAAACTACTGACTTCAAGATGTGAGAAACCACCCTTGTTCTTTGGTTGCAAACACAATTTGGTTTCTGTAATGAATCCAAGGAGCAAATAAGACCTGGGCTGAAAGAGAAGCACACAAAAACTACAGTCAGCCCAGAAAAAGAAGACATGAATGGGAAGCAGAGAGACTGAAAACCTAAAACATTGTCTCAGGGTTTATTAAGTAGGTTTAATGATTTTAGAATATGGAACTCAAGAAAGCATCAGTTAGGTTAACACTTGCCCAGGGCATGCCAGTACATATGAGGAGGTAAAATGTAAAACTACTCTTAAAATAAAACTACACCGCTTTGAGCAGCAGGCAGGTAAAAAGTTAACCATAGCCCTCAAGTGACCGATCAAATGGAAATTAATTAAAGATGTAAGGTGCAGGATTCATTATCTGGTGGAATGAAAAGGTATCAACTACCTTATGAATACATAAAAAAACTCCCAAATGGACACACTTCTCTTATACTACATTAAACTACTTGGGTTTCTCAGTATTTCCAGGACTGAACATGACTTTGGGACAAATAATCACTATGTATTTTTATAGTCTGCACTGTGAGACACATAGTGTCCAAACGTTTTGATTCAAGAAGCTTTAATTTTTGTGTGGCTTGTTTTTGCCAAGAATTAGAGGAGGTAGTTCTCAAACATCAGCTCATCTGGAATTTTCAAATGGCAAGTTAAACTCATATATTTACAAGCGGCTTTGGGGATTCCCTTTTACTTTTCTCTGTCTCAAAAACAGCACTAAAGGGTTTTTTTCCTTAAATAAAGAATCTCTCTAAACTGAAAAAAAATATGAACACTTTGCAAAGAAAGCATTTTAAACTATGGAGTTTAAAAAAATATTCTTCCATAATTTCATCTACAAGTTATTCTCAGGCCCATGGCAGGGTGGAATGAGCTCAATGCCAATAAAATCTAGTCCTGACAGGAAGAAATTAGTTACTGGCAATATAGTTATCTAAAACCATACACATGCTCAGGAAGAAAGAATATAATATTGAATTAATGCTTCAATATATATCCAGCCTTGAGTTCAAAAGGCACAAGGCTTGCTTCAAAGAAAAGGAGCTGCAACTTACACCTAAGTGTACACAAAAGCTATGTCTAAATTGGCAGTGAATTCAGCTCAGTGCAAGCAAACAAATAAAACAAGGCAGCTGGCGTAAGGCCCCTGCATGTCTACGAGTTTCTACTTCAAGTCCAGCTCTTGTCAGGTTGGCTGGAGATCGAACGTTCCCCCTCACTGGGCATGGTTCGAAGATGTCCGATGGATGAACCATTGGTCCATCTGGAGATGATTAGCTCTCCCTTAGGAAGATGAAGGTTTGGTGCTGTTAATCCAAAGACACTCTTAGGCAATCACAAACAACTTCTGCTTCCCTCTTCTCAGTTAATGGTCCTCTCCCGTTTTCCTCTGCTTCACTCCAGGACACCATGCCTGTGGCATTTTAAGTGATCTACAGGATGAAGGCAGGTTTGCTCTCTTGGAAGCATTTGAGTTTGCTCCTCTGTGCTCACAACGATGGCTGCTCCAGCTCAAGGGCTGCCAGCTGAGACAAACTCCAGCTGTAGGAGGAAAAAAACTTCCAGCACAACTGGGGCTGACTTTGCCAAAACACCCCAGGAGTCAGGGGCTCCTTCACTCCAGCCCCACCCCACAGCCTGTCATCTGCCTACCAGGGATTTTCACAGCTCCCCTCC
>VWZS01005652.1:3772997-3900298 GCA_013397075.1 Rhabdornis inornatus | reverse complement strand
CCTCCTCTTTTTTTTTCCGGCAGCGGCGGCGGCGGCGGCAGCGGCGGCGGATCATTGTTGTGTGGGAGGAGGGCGGCGGGGATGGACTTGATCTCTCGGGTCTCCTGCTAAGGCGGCAGCACAGCGCGCCCCGCCGCCCAGCCAGCGCCGCGCCGGGCAGGGAGGGACCGGACCGGCCCCCCGCCCGCTCCCCGGCTCTTTATTTTTAGGGGGCTCTGCTGCTCCTCTCCCTCTCCCTTATCTCCCCCCCACCCCCTCCCCGCCCGCACACACGCACAGGGACACGCACGCACCCTCCTCCGGTGCCCTTTCATCCTTCCCCTCCGCCGTCCTCCCGCGCCGTCTCCTGCCGCGGCAGATGCGNGCGGGCGGGGGGCGCAGCGGGGCCGCTCCGGCGTCGGGAGGAGCCGCTCGGTGCCGCTCTTGCCGCCGCCGCCCGTCTGCGAGCGTGTGTCAAACCCACGTGCTCCGCCAGCCCGCGCGGCCCGGAGCAGAGNGCCCGCTCCCAGGCTCTTTATTTTTAGGGGGCTCTGCTGCTCCTCTCCCTCTCCCTTATCTCCCCCCCACCCCCTCCCCGCCCGCACACACGCACAGGGACACGCACGCACCCTCCTCCGGTGCCCTTTCATCCTTCCCCTCCGCCGTCCTCCCGCGCCGTCTCCTGCCGCGGCAGATGCGCCGCGGGTCACCGCGCAGCTGGGACTATGGTGAAATTTCCAGCGCTCACTAACTACTGGCCCCTGATCCGGTTCCTGGTCCCTCTCGGCATCACCAACATCGCCATCGACTTCGGGGAGCAGGTAAGGCAGCGCCTCTCCCGGGAGCGACCCTCTCCCTCCCGCTCGCCCTCCCGCAGCACCGGGCTGGCGCGGTCGGCGCCTCCGCCGGGAAGGGAAGGGAAGGGACGGAGAACCGTGCCGAGCCGTGCCCCGCCGTCCTGCTCCGGTTCATCGCGCCGGGCGGGGACTGCGGCCCCTGCGCCGGTGAGGGCACGGGCGGCCGGTGCCGGCGTGTCTGCCCCGGCGACCGCCCGACGGCACGGGCTGCGCCGCACCCCCAGGAGATGCCCGCGGAAGGACGGCAGGGTTTGGGTTGTTTTGGGGAATTTTTCCCCCTCGCATTTCAGGATTATATAATCTGAAATTACATAATGCTTGTCCGGGGGCTGGCAGTGGTTTGTCCCCGCGCTGACACGGCGGCTCAGGTGCAGCAGCCCCAAGCGCAGTGCAGCGCGGCTCGGCGGCGGCTGGAGCGGGGCGCGGGGCGGGTGACCCGGCTGCTGCCGCCCGCCGCCGAAGGGAGCCGCCGTCCCTCCGCCCCGCGGCGCTGCCGCTGCCGCAGCGGTTCGGCCCCGCCGCCGAGAGCCCCCTCAGCGGCACCGCGGGAGGAGCGCGGCATCCCCCGGCAGCTGCTCCGCACCCCCGCGGCGAGGGGAGACTTCCCGGCGGGGCTCCGGGCAGGTGAACCTCCGGCTGCACCCCTGCCCCTGCCGATATTCTGTGCGCCTCAGCACTGCTGCGGTTCTGCAGCGGTGTTGGTGACCTAAGGCTGTCCCCTGGCATGGGTACCGGGCAGATAGCCCAGTGTATCCGAACCCGCCGTCAGCCTATCTCCCTGACATGCAGCCATCCCAATCCCCGCTTGCTGCGTTTGCACCGAGAACATGTTCAGTGCTTGTTGTACCCGCTCCTCTGCCCGAGCTAGTGCTCGTTTGCCACTGCACTGGGGCGTGGGGGAATCTCTCCTCTTACGTTTTGGTGTTTATGACAATCCAGGCCCCGTCTTGTGTTAGGCTGCACTATATAGGACCTGTCATTACATTTTTGGTAGGATGGTATACACTGCTACTTACTCGCAAGTGTTAAGCTGGGCAACCACAGTAGGTATTGCACCCCAAATAGCTTTATCCTTGTCCTAAGTCGCTAAGCTTGGCTAAGAAGAATAGACACTTGGTCCTGTGCTTCTTGAGCAAAGATATCAGAAAATTAGTGGGTACTTTCAAGCATTTGTAAAGAAGAAAGTGAAAGGAAAAATACTACAGTGGGAAAAAATAGCTAACATTAATCATATGTTTGTCATGGCTGTGTCAATTGCATTTTGTTTCCCAGTCCTTTGAATAAACAACAATACTGAAAAATACTATTCCATCCTTGACTAACAGCTATGTGCTTTCCTAAGTCAGTCTTCTTTAAAACATACTGGGGGCAGGGGGGGGAGAGGGAAGGGAAATCTAAATATAGAAATGACAAAAGAAAAGGAGATTTAAATGCTAATAACTATGCCATGTTAATTACATACAGTGGAAGTTAAATTGAAAGCAGTGCACTCAGCAAACTGAGTATGACAGGTGCATTCATACAGTTTGCTTCGTACCAGGTCATCTTGATTCAAGGTAAATGTCAGCCTCTGAAAAAACATCCCCATGACTTCAGTGTGCTCTGAACCAGAATTTCAAAAATTTGCAAGCAACAGGGGTCCTTCTGTCTGTACCAGTGACACAGGAGGGATGTTAATCTGTGAATGATACATGTAAACGCTTAAACAACTTCGACAGTGTTAGGGACAAAAATATCTTAGAAAATGTGTTTTGTTTGATAGCCAAGTCATAGGATTGGCCTTTCAGGAGAGTTGGGTCTCAGATGGCTGCCTGGGGAGATATTTAATTGAAAAGGGAGAAATCCAGCCTGCTAGAACTCTAGCTTCTTTCAGGAGCAGAAACTGGAAAGATAGTTTTTGTACCAGCCTTACCTACATGGAAATCAGGAAACTGAAGCAGGGACAAAGCTACTCCAGGTCTGAAGGGTTCCTCTTACAGATAAGAGGACGGTGATTTTATTTGCCTCTGTGTAATATATGAAGTTACTTTTTGCGCTTGTACGACATTACTGTTGGACTTGGGAAGCTGAAAGTACATTGACTTGCTGAGCCAGTCACCTTTCTGCTTTACATTTTCAAAAAATGTAATAATTTTAATATGAGGGATGAATGGAAGCAACATAGAAGAATGGGTGTGCCAACAGATAGCTCTGCAAAGGCTGCAGTACCTCCTCCTGTGAATGTATTCTGCAGATAATGCAGATTTCTAAGAATGATATGGGAAGTAAAATTTGCATGAAGGAATATTACTTGCTCTGGACAATACTGTAAAAGAGATGGGAGAACTGCAGGTCAGAAGTAAAACATGACTGTAGAAAAATTAAGGAGAGAATGGACCTTGCCTGGCCAAGAAGAAGAGATGTACAAGAAATGCTGTAAGTCATAAACCTTTTTGATGTATGGTATTTGTACATTGCTCCCTCAGGTGGGGAGAGTATTTAGAGGTAGAGTGTTCAAAGCAGAGCCTTCTTAGCAAAACCTTATACTGTTATGTACCTCAGATTGAAAAGTGAGAAACCGAATCACATCTCTTTTTTTCCTATTACCTTGAGAGGCTTTTCTGGGTGTTGAGTTGTTGTAGTCAATAGCAAACATCACTAGAAAATTACCAGATCCTTGGTATGCAGCTGCCTCTAGGTTTCTTGCTAGTTAAGGGAAATTTACAGTGAGGCTGAAGATTGTTTGTAGAACGTAGGTTAAGGCTGTCACCGTTGCCCCATATAAGATGCTTGGTTTGGCAAGTCTGTTTAGTTTACAGGAAGTAAAAGATGCTGGCGTAGTGCTTAAGAACTAATAAGCTCAGCTCCTGAAGTCACTTTTGAGTGAAGAGCCTCCTGTTGATCCTGGACTCTAATCCAACAATGCCTTAGGACAAGGCTGTATTACAGAGTTACTCCAATCTAGTGAGCTGACCTCATTTCTTCACCTCATAAAGTCTCTCAGACAAATACATGATTTTTCTTCCTATACTAAAAAAGGTAGTCCTGATGCATGACCCATTAAACTACCAGAATATTAGAGGGATAAACCATTTCTAACTTACTTTCTTGATTTCCTTCTGCAACCCATTTCCAGTTTATTTACAGTGCTACACAGCTTTTATGAAATTAAATACTACATACCTTTCTCCCTAAGAGTATGGCCTTCAGGAAAATAGTCCCAAATATTTTGTCTAAGTGGTCCTTCTCCACTCAAATCCGTCTCTGTATGTCAGTAATGTGTGTGTTCATGTACACACATCTGTGTATATTTTTTTCTCTAGGTATATGCATGCACACACGAATATACACAACAGAGCATTTTCATCTCAAGAGCTTAACACTACCAGGAGAGAGATGGTCTCTTATTCTGCCATTGAGAGGAGCTTTCAACTCTCAACACCTTACCCTGAGGTTCACAATAATTACTGTTGTATGTAGAGCTCAGTCATTGGAGGGCAAAGTTTACATGAAAAGTTCTGGTTCCCTTGAAAAATGTTGGATGTACTTGCTTAGAAATAAATAAATAAATGCCTTCCATGTGATGGAGAGCAACACAACCCCAAACAACTCAACCAGCAAATAACAGCATTGCTACCCTGTGGGCTCAAAACTCCATCACCACCCACACCAGTTTTCCTTTTAACACAGTTCAGAGCTGGTCACATAAATTCTGGTGGCCTGACTTGTGACATAAGTGTGCACTTGCATCAGCGTTTTTACAAAGGGGGAAAGCTGAGGTGTGCATGAATTCACTAACTTTGCCAGAAGCGCGGACTCAACCCTAGGCAGTGCTGAATACAGTTTGCAAGAGTGGCTGGTAACTCTCTCTGATGCTCATGGGGTGGCAAAGCCAGGCAGAGAGCAGTATTTCGATCTCAGGGCCTGTTTGCAGTAGTCCCTTGATTATCAATGGGAACACTAGGAGGGTTTTTTTGTTTGGGGTTTTTTAACTTTAAAGCTATCGTGTAGCCAGCCTTGGATCATTAAATTGTGTCGCTGTCAGTAGCTGTTGGCCGGGCAGTTCAGCATGCCAACATAACTTAGGTATGCAGATACGGTGTCCAGTGGCTTGTGGGCCCTTGGAAACTAAAAGTGAGCAAGCACAGCCCTGCTGCCACTTTCTCCGAAGGTCACTCAGATACTCTAGTGCCTGCAGAGAGTTTGCCATACATTGCCTATGTTGTAGTGTTTGACATCCGACAGATGAGCCATAAAGGAAATGCTAAGTGTTTTGGATTCCATATTATTTTGCAGTAATTGCTGTTTTTTTCTTGCATTTGACTGGGGCTTTTTGGTCTGTTTTTTTTTTTGGGTTTGTTTTTTTGTTTTTTGGGGGTTTTTTTTGTTTGTTTGTTTGTTTTTTGTTTGTTTGTTTGTTTGGGGTTTTTTGTTTTTATTTAAAAGAAGAAAGTTGCCAGAAAAGGAGAGCAAGTCGTGAATAATGTATCAAAAAGAATTAGTGAGCTTATTGTCTGCCCATGCCATTTGCAAACTTGGTAGGGGGTTAAACATTTTGATTAATGCCTTATGAAGCTTGGTTTTGGGGTAAGCATAATTGTCTGGACGTTCAAAACAAGTAATGGGAGAGTTCACATTCCCAGCTGTTCACCAGGACTTGTGCCAAGTTGTGTAACCTTTCCATGGCAGAGTTTCCCTGCCTTTGAAGTGTGCCTAGACACCTACCTGTATGTAGATGTAATGAAAATTCATGTGTCAGAAGCACTCTGAGATGAGAGGTGATGTATGAGTGCAAAGTACTCCTGTTATTGATGTTGTAAGAGGTCAGGGACTCGTTTAAATTGTGTAGGACTTCAGTACCATATAAACATGAAAGCTAACAACGTCCTGTAATTGGTGTACAACATTACTGTATATTATTACCACAGCCGCATTACTAATACTGGAAATGTCCTATTTTTTTTAAATGAATGTGAACTACACAGCATTTTGAATTAAATTTAGATTAAATCATGTTGAAGAAGGAAACATATACGGAGTATACTACCAACAGAGGTTTTTTTGTTGTTATTATTTTCCATGGCATTATTTTGAAGTCATTTCTCTTGCAGAATTCACAAGCCAAATAGTTTGGGGAAAACAAGGGAAATAGCTAGGAATGACCACTGAAATATATCTAACTTTCCTGTTTATAGTGAGCAAATCCTAGTGAGATGCTCTACAAAGGATTAAAAACCAAACCACACACACCTGAAGTAGTAACTTGCTGGATATATACCTCAGTGCTGTCTCCAGAGACTTTTTTGTGAGCAGTGCAGCTTTACTTCCCCATGCATGGCAGCCTGAGCCCTCCAGCCCTGGCTCCTCAATGGTCATCTGCCGAACACTAGGGGTTTTCATACCAGTGCTAGGTGGGCTCTAGACCACGTGGACAGCTCTTGAGACTGCCCAAGAGATTAATTAGGCTTATAAATCTGTGTTAGTGCAGCAGGCATTACACACCAGGTATTGCGTTTACCACTCATGCAGAGCATTTTTTGCTGGCATTTCACAGCAAGCAGTGCATGCTGAGATCTGGGAAGAAGTCAAAGATCTCATAAAACATTTACAGATAAAAGCCAAATCTCAACAAAGCGCTAATGTTCTTAAAGGTGACAAAGACTTACTCCTGGCAGCTAAACCAATATCTATTTGCATTTTATAGCATGCAGGGTACAAAATAAACAGGTTAGGAAGAGCGCTAGGGCTATCACCACTGGAGATTTCACATGGTACTAGAAATTATGAGAATGAACCTGCACTATTAGTGAGGTGTCCATTCCCTGCAGTGCTCCATGTTGCCATAGTGTAAAATACATAATCTTGAGCTAGGACCTGTTTTGCGTCATTTGTCAGTACCTTCCGTTTTTTTATCCTGCTCTCTCCTTCCTTTACAAAACCGTCCAGTTCCCTGCCTTACATCTCCCATGGCTGTGTCAGCTTGGCTCTAAGGACTTCTCTGGATTTTCTTATGCTTCACTGTTAAGAACAGGCAGGTTTCGTACTTGCTGATAACCATTAAGATGTCTGAAGGAATTTACTGTCTATAGAGCTGTAGAGAGAGCCTATTTCCAGGACAGGTTGGAAGGAGGGGGGGGAAAAACAACTCCATTCAGCATCAGCCAGCCACTTTTTCATTATGTAATTTAATTAATCTCAAAACTGTAAGTTCAGATGATATTTTCCCACCAGGTTGCTGGAAAATAAAACTTTGAGGTCGGTGGGGTGGAAATGCTTCTCCCTACTAGAAGACTAACTCATTCAGTGGGAGACGAGGAACGTATTACAACTTTGCCAAGCAGTCCCAGTTCCCAGTCTCTAGGCTGGAGGGAGGACCCTCACTGGAGATACCCCAGTTATAATATCATTGGATATCCACTGAAAAAGGTGCATGGGGTAACTAAATACTTCTCATGCTTATTTCACAGATAAGGAAATTGTCTTCTCCTCCCTTTGCCAGTGAAAATCTAGAAGACTAAGACAGCATCAGGAATTGAAATCAGGAGTTGAAAATAACCCAAGTCTAATTTTAAAACATGGGTTTAAAACTGGACTTTTGAAAAGGGTTTGAACCACTATATTCTGCATCATGTTGAGAAATCCCTGAACTGACCATTCACTTTGTTTGGGGCTTTTCTTGTTTATTTATTTTTGCTGCCTTTTTCCAAAACCAAGAAAGCTGATTTCTCTTCACACTTGCTTTGGTCTGAACTGATTTCTTTTTAATCATTGCTCATTTTGCTGCTGCCTGATGACCTTGGTTGTATACAAAGGCTTATATGACATGACTAATATTATGACTAAAGTGTCTTTTTATATTTAAAGAAGGCATACATTCAAGGCTCCAGCTCTGAAAGTGCAGATTCTACCTGTTCCTATCTTGATCTTAGACAAGACATTTCTCTTTGTGTTTCATCAGTTCTAAAATAGTGATGTGTTTCACAAGGCTGTTACAAAGTATATTCCTTCATATTTGTAAAACATGGATGTAAGTTGATGTATAAATAGAAAATTTAAATATATCTGCCAGTTCATGCAGAAAACTCCATGCATAAAACTGAGCAATTCCAAACAGATTTTGCTTTGCAGCTAGTTTGAGAAATCTGTGATGTTTTTGAATAACATATATTGCTGCTGAGCTCAATTCCAGTTTAAATGACATATCAGAACATGTCTCTCTTAAAAAATATATGGGTAATTTGTAACTATCGTTTATTTTAACAAGCTAATTTAATCAGCCATTGCTACCTCATGCTATTTGTACTTGGAAATTATGGATTTTGGGCTGAGAGAAACAGGAATGTTAATATGCAATTAGATCATCAGATTGCACTTCTTTCTGCTTGCTTGATTTTCTACTGACATGATATTGCTGTATCTATGGTTTTAGGCACCACTGCTGTCTTTTCGGATAACCGTTAGATAGAACATTAAAAAAGAATCACCATAAGAGATGTAAATGACCTGTGCACTTCAGTGTCTGAAACACAAAGCTCTGCAGTTTTCCTATGTTCTCTCTCCTTTATGGTATCACCTCTCTTCCAGATTTTCCACAGGATGTCACTACCTTGCTGTAGAGTTTTTCTATGTGTGCGCTTTTTTTTGATGAGTTCCCTCCCAAACGTAAGGCAGAATAAAAGAGCCTGCGTGAAACATTAACTAAGAATAATTCCAGGTGTAAATATGCATTTTGTTTCGAAGAGGGATGAAGTAGAACATTGTTACTTGCAACACCACAGTTGATTTCCACAGCCTTTGCAAGAGCATTCTAAAAAAGGACAAAGGAAAAATACTGGAGAGTAAGGAGAAGTTTGTTGAAAAATAAGTGCCACAAGGGTGTGAAATCCCAAGTGCCATTATAATTATTTTCCCAGAGATGATGCAAAAAATTCACTGTTCCTGTTTGGCTGGAGTATTACTGTTGGAGAAAGGGTGGTCACTGTTGCCCAACACGTCTAGTTTACTTTACTGATGTAGTGGTTCAGCAAGAGTTCAGCTTTCAGTGTGAGAAATGAATAAACTGCAAAACACTACTTATTTTCAAGTGTTTTGCTTCACATAGTATTTCTGCATTGTTAAGGCAGTTTTTTTTCAACCCTTTTCAATTTTTACAGTCCAGAAAATTTTCAGTGGAGTGCAGAGAAAATTCACACGTTTAGGAGCTGGAGAGCATACATGGTTTTATGTTTCTTCATTACTAGTTTCCAACACCTTGTAAACGTTTGCAAAGGTACAGGGTTCTGTGGGGCTGAAAGCTCACTGAACCAAGGCATGTGCCAGTCTGTTTGCTGACAAATACATTTGAAAGGCTTTTGGCTGGGAGATGGTCTGTCTTCTGGCCTTCTTACCTGTGTTTTGCACATAAATTAGTGAATGAAGTCAGATGCAAGCTGCACTTGAGCTTTAATGTGCTGGCATGATTCTCGCCCATACTGGCTGAGGAATGCAGTGGTGCCTGTCAGCCAGGACTGATTTTTTTCCTTCATCAAGTCAGATGTGCAGCTTGTGTAGGTATAAGGGGTGCAACCACACAACCCAATGTTCTTCCCTTGTTTTTTAAAGGTGGTATTTGACATCTGCTTTCCTGAAAATGCAGAGTTTATGTCTAGATTTTATTGGGCTCTTTTTTCTGTTCCCTCCCTACTCACCCCTCCTTCCTTCTGCTGCATACCAATGACCAATATCTTACTTTTGTAACCTCTGTGTTAGTATACAGTAGCTGCTGTTCTGTGGCTATGGGTAGTTAAGGTGAGGTAGCCTCTGATCCACCCCTGGCATCTTCACTCCTCACGGCAAAGGCTTTCCTTGCCACAGCATACCTATGTGCTCCTAGAATTTGGCAGCCTTTGATCTCAAATCTGCTGTCCTGCAGATGGAAGACAGATACTTGAACAAGTCCATAATTGCCATTTCCTCTCAGCATCTTACCAATTAAAAAACCTTTAGGGCATTTGAAAAGAAAATGAATTGTTAACAGCATCACAGGGGTGGGAAGACACTTCACATTTTTGGTTCTGTTGAGAGGGGAAAAACTGTCAGTTACGCAAGAGGAAAGATTATAGAAGTGAAGCATTTATAGCTTGGATGGAAAAGGGAGTTTGATAACCATCTGCACTTGTATGAACTGTGGTGTGGTCTTGAAGGAGAGGAAAGGGGAGACAAGGTTGGCTAGGTCACTGCTGTGGAGAAGAATGGGGGCAGGAGTGGTGAGAAAGATTGGAGTGGTAAACACAGTTTAAACTGAAAAGATTTCCAGATGATTTTCCAATTAAAAAGCAGAAGTTTCTCCCTCTCACACTTTATTTCCTTCTGAAATGTGGCACAAAGAGTGCTGACCTTTAAACAGCAGTAGGTCGTGGTGGTGGTGTTTTCCATAGGCTCAAATTCAGTGAGTTACTGAAAAAAAAGTGCTGTGATCACTGTAAAGTGCTGTACATAAAGGGTCAAACCTGAAGACCACATTTTCTGAACTTGAGAACCACATCCTCCTCAAGGGTATTCAGCATTCAGTGCACTCTAGAAGGGCACTGTAGCTATGGGCTCTTACTGAGGTAAAGTGTGAAAAACCTGCAACTCAGAGGTGAGGAATTTCTTTTATTAATAATCGGTGGTCATGATACAGTTTTCTCACAGCACCCTGTTTTTCACATGCTGCCTCCCAGAATCAGCATACAGAGGGCACTGCCTAGGAGGAGAAACCAGAGCTACCTAGCTGGTAGAAGTATTGACTATGAATCTTTGTGTTGTTCCTTTTAGAATGATTCACTGGAGGCAGCATGCACTTTGCTACCTGAGTGAGCAATACACTGTGTTAGGGTCTCCCTGGCAGAGCTGAGGGGAAAAATCCAAACAAGATAAGCTTATCAAAATGCAGGAACCTTTCCAGTAGAGTGTTGAGATGTCCTCAGTGTGGAAGTAAGGGAGATCTTAACTCTGCTTTTTAGCTGGAGGCTTGCTGAGTTTTTTAAAGGCATAAGCTGTGGTGAGACAAGCACAGGGGAGGTTTCAGTCCTGTGGTCCCATATGGTGTATGCCCACAGCACTGTACGCTTTCTTGACCTTTCTCACCCTTTTCTACTGCCTTTCCAGTTTAGTTCTTCAGGACCTTTGCTTGGTTGTCCCATGGGTGCTGGAGTGTATTAGTTACACAGACGTCTCTGTGGCTTTGTTACTAGACTGGAGCTGCAGTGCAGCCCCTCTTCCTGATTTATACCAGGGAGCCCACCCATTTTGCCCTCATCCTGCTACTGGCTTGGGTAATTTATTCCATCAGTCCATCCCCCTTCCTCCTCCACTGTGGCATTTTGGAGATGACTTTGAATATTAGAATTATTTGCAACCCACTCAGCCTAAGAGGCCAGCTAAGAAGATGAGTTCAAACAAGCCACCAACTCTGCCCGACAGAAATTAAAATGCCAGGTGATGTACTTGACATCTCTGGTCATTTTTCTCTCCTCTTAGTAGCACATAACAACTGGTAATGTGAGCCTCCAAATTTAGTGTGACAGCACTGTCAGCTTCCCCTGTAGTTATGTTGGGTTATAACGATTTTGCAGTCTTAAGTATTCACTTTAAAAGAGGATGAACAACATTTTTCAGCACATTGAAACACCAAAGGCAGCGATCCACTGAAAGCTTTTCTTTTGACACAGGTAAACACATTTTTCACATGCCTCTTTAAGACAAACGTGCACATGTACGTGGTGTGTTGTGAGCAGGAGACTGCCTTTATAGGAGAATTATACACAGAGTGGTGCTAAAGTACTGTCTTGATTACTACTGACTTGTATGCAAGACTAAATGGTCAAAGCAATAAGGAGATGGACTGTAACTGCTCATGTACCTGATTTGTGGCTTATAGTTTGAGCCATCTCTGGTTACGTGTTGCATGTGCAAATGCTGTTTTGTTTTTGAACCCATGGTTTTGTACATGGATTTTACCTTTCCAAAATGTGACCTTGAGAGCAGTCCTGATCACTGCACCACTGTTCTTTATATAGTTGTGGGCAGTCATTTTGCTTCAGAGTGTTTTATTTCAAAGCATGAAAGCATGACGACCTTTCAGCATTCAGAGTCTCGTTCTTATATGAGCTTTCTGAGATGCAGTCAACGGTCTGCTGGTCAGGACATGCTCCAACATTGTAACAGTCTTGGGAAGAGCTTTCCTCAGCAGTGCCTTCTGGATCTAGTATATAACTAGTGTGGGTTTTTTCTGCTAATACTATGCAGAGGCCAGTGTTTCTCTCTTTAAGTAAATTCATAATAAATTACAGCAGGTATCCTGCTTGGCATTTTTTTTTAATTCTAGGCTTGACCTGTCAGTGAGCTTTGAGTTGGTGTCCAGAAAAGGCCAGTGTCGTTGTGGGCTAGCTTTTCCAAATCACTGCATGCCATTTTTGTCAGCTGCAAGCTCCTACCACTTTGTGGGTGGTTGCATCACTGAGGAGAAAATAGCTAACGAAGGCACAATCATTGCCTTGGGACTTTGCCAAGGAAACCTCATGTGAAGTTCATATTTGTGACTTTGAGCTCCAAGGGTTTTGTCACGCTTGCAGTAATCTGCAGATGCAGGTCTGTTGTATTCCGTGTGCATCCAGAGATTTGAAAGGAGAAATGGGTGGTAAGAAAGGGGGTTAGATCAGGCTGTCTGAAAGGGAAAGGCCTGGCATCCTCGGCTTTAGAAATACCACCACATCCCAGAAATCCTGGGTCATGAAAGCTTTTCACTGCACTAGAAGGGCTGAAATGCTCCAGTCAAAGCTACTGCAGGGCCATAATTTCATCACTAATATCTTGCTGAATAACAAGCTAGAAACTTTTTCGCTCTGTCATTCTGCTGAAGTCTAAAGTAGACAAAGGAGGCCTGCCAGAGCAAGTTTAGCTTAATGAGAAGGCTGTCGAGTTCTGTATTGAGACCAGCATTGAGAAGAATGTTAAATCAATACTTGTCCAGCTGGTGATAAAGGATAACCTGTGCTTAACTGTAAAAATAAATAGAGGAAAAAAATATGACTCACTAATATCCTTGACCTTTTTTCAAGAAAAAATAGTAGCAGCACATGAAACCATTAGATATTAACATAGTCTCTTGAGAACTCTGAGTATGGAGTGCTATGACAAAGAAGCAAATTGGCTGGACAGGGAAGTGGTTCTGTCTGCAGCCAGCAGAACAAAGAATACTTGAGTCTGTTGTTTGGGGTTTTTTGGCTCCTAACACACTTATAGGTGTTTTTGGCACTTAACACACTTAGGGAGCCCTTAGCACTGTTCTGCTTTGCTGTTGACACAGCATAGGGGTGTGGGATGCACTGAGAGGTTGGAACAATTACAAGAAAGGATTAGTAGCTGTTTTGCAAGAGGTTACTATTGCAACTTCTGGGAGTTGGTTTCAAAGGCAACTGCAAGCATGAGTGTCTCTCATTTGCTTTCCATGAAGAATCGTGCCTCTACAGTCTCTTGACATTTAGAATCAAATACCTCTACACTTTCCTTCTTTCTGTTTCAGCCAGATAAGATTCTATAACCTCAAATCTTCTGCGTATATCCCTTTGTTTTGCAATTCCTTTGTGAAAGAAAGAAAACAACCATTGAGAAAGAGAGAAACAGGATATAAAAATAGGGAGCTGCCCTCAATTCAATTCTTTTTTTGTCTTCCACTGAATCCCTGCATGGCAGTGCGGTGATGCAGCACCATAACCAACAGTCTGGCATCTGCAGCCTGCCAGGCTGAACCCTGAAGGATCAAACATCATCAATCTCATCTTTTACTGTCCGTTTTTGGCTCTTTGTAAATACATATTTATTTAAGATGGGGGATTTTTTGGTTTCAGCTCTTGACTGGGGCCTCCCGTGTGCTGCTCTAGTTGGTGGCCCTGGACAGCTCCTGTCCATTCACCTTGTCATCCCGCCTCCTATTTACTGCCCTTTTTTTAGTCCACAGTAGTCTGTAGGCTTCAAATGCCTGCTCCTCTTCTGTCTCCTCTGCTTTTCATTTTCTGTGTCTGCCCACAGGCTGCCCCCAAGGCACATCCCATTGCTGTTTGCAGACAAGCAGCCCACGGTAAGTATGGCAGTAAGGTGCCCACTGCCTGCCCCCAACAGATTCCTTCCTTGCAAACAAGAGGCCTAGCTCAGCAGAAGAAATGCTTCATTAGAAATCTTCTTTACGTTTGTGGGCTTTAAATGTAGGCCTCACTTCAGCTGATGTACAGGAATTTATCTCAGATGAGACAGCCAGACTTCAAATGAAGAGTGTGAGCTTTGTAAAGCTGCGCGACTTTTATCTAGCATAGGATCCATGCTTGCCACTTCTTCCTTCAGACATGCAGTTGTGGCACCAGGCAGCATGCTGCCAGCTGTATGTGTTCCTCCTTTCACATCCCACCTTGTCAGAGCCAGGTCCAGGTCAGTCTGGTTCAGATACTTTTTCTCTAGGACTGGCATGGCGCAGTACTGACAAGGCATGGCTGTGACTACTTCACCACTTGACCTGTGGCTCCCTCTCGTCCTCACCCAGGTGGCATGTTTTGAATTCCTGCTCAACATGATGCCATGTAGGAGAAGCAGTGAAATTTTTGTCCCTGCATGCTGATGTCTGATGGCATATGTTAAATGACTGGTGTCCTCATTGGTGGCTTTTTTCAAAGAACCGACAAACCAAGGTCAGAGTGATTATTCTCACTAAGTCTTAAAGCCAATTTCTGGATCACAAACAGGAATAACATTGCCTGCATTCCCCACATGCCTGTCCATCCTGTTGTTAGGTCTTGTAGCTGTGGTGAGGTCTCATTGCTCCTGAAAACAGGAATGTTTTCTTACCTGCATGGCCAGAGATAAAGTTCTTGGAGTGCTGAGAGAATCTAATCTCAACAAAGCCCCTTTTGGATCAGAGGGTACTTCTGCTCTTTGGTGTATTCTTTCAAAGACAATCCTTTGAGGAAACCTGGGAGAAGCATGTCAAGCTCAGTCAGTTGTACATGGGCATGATTATAATGTGCAGAGAGATCCAGGTGTTGAGAAGGTGCTCACTGTAGGCTTCAGACAGAAACGTCCCCATTGTGAACCTGTGCATCCCTTGAGGGATATTTTTAACACTATAAATATTTTTAAAATGCTGTATATAATTTGTCTTCAGACATTTTCAGGTCATAACTAACCTACTAGGCTTGTTCCGAATTAGGGATGGATGGCATGAATAGCGCAGTCAGACCCATCACATGTTCTGAATTAAACTTGTGCTGAGCCAACATTCATCTTAAGACTCTTTCTGAAAATCTCCCTACCTTACAGATATTGCTGACAGTGTTGCTACAGAGGTTGATAATGAGGAAAAATATAAAGCAGAAGCATGGAGGACAACTGTATGATGGGAGGACCCAAAACAGGCAACTAGGAGAAAGTATTCTGCATAAACAAGTTACAGAAATAACAGTTTCAGTAGCATATAGGTTTTGGCTTGTCTAGCACTCTTAAAAGTTCAAATTGCAAACCTCTAATGTTGCTGAAGCAGAGTTGTCTTCTAATGAATGCAGATGGATATTTTCCTACCTTGGCATTGCAAGCTGCCTGAAGTATAACCGCAAAAAGGCTCCTTGTTTTCTTGGGGGTGGGGGGAAGAGAGGTTATGAGGGTAACATAAAGATCAGAAGATAGAAGATCTTGGAGGATTTATCTGATGACCTGTCCTCCAGTAGAGGTAATGCATGCTCTAAGTGAGATTTCACCTGGGATACTTTGCACAGTTATGGCCATACATACTTAAGGCAGGTCAGTTCAAACCTGTTCAAAAGATTAGGAAAAAGAAACCCCAGCTATTAATTTCTCCTGGTTTGTTTTTTTTTTCCATTATCTTATCTGCGAAGGTGAAACTGAAAGCCTTTGGTTTCTGTAGCTCAGCAAAGAGAGGTAGAGCATGATTAAGATGTTTGTCTGTGAGAGAGATGGGATCATGTTTTCTGATGGGAAGATGCTAGCCTACCGGCAAACAAGAGGAAATTGAGTAGCAACATACGACTGTGAACAGACAATGAGTGCTTTTAAACTGGAAATGAGGAGGGTTCACAGCTACCAGAAGAATGAGACTCTGGAAAGAGCAGGGTCAGGAAAGCTGAACAACTTGTTTTGAAGATTGCATTAATGAAAGTCATGCTATTGCAGGTGTGCCTGGAGCAGCACAAAGGACTGAAGCCTACACCCCTGCAAGTAGTTTCCATTCCCTTTGTGAAGGGAAGGTAGTAAAAACTTCTTAATCTGAATATGGTGTGGTTCTAAAATGCTTGTTTTTCAATATTTCTGCCTTCTTTAAAACAGGTTGTTGCTCACTTGAGACCTTCACAAACCCTGTTCTCTCATAGGAATGATTCCTAAAAGTGGAAGGTGTCCCCTCAGCCAGGGACACAGAGGCAGGGGGCTGTTTCTGCAGGGCTGACATTGCTGCTTCGGCTGCTGCTGCTGCTGCTGCTGCTGCTGGTGAACAAACAGAGCTCTGTTCGTTTTCTGCTCCAGCAGAACGAGCAGGGGGCGGGGAATGGGACAGAAGAAGGATGAGCTCGGGGATGGAAGTCGCTCGATAGAATGAGAAAAACATAGTGAGAGAAGATAATGTATATTCAATTTCATAGAGAAATTCATTTAATTATACATGTTAAACAAAATTTGGAAGGGTTTGCTAATGCCCTTTTATTGTTGTTCACAGGACAGCTTATCTGTTCATTTTTTCTGTTTTGCATGCTAATGATAAATCAAAGCTGATCATCTTGTCATTGCCATTGAGCCTAATTTAGGAAAATCTAAAAACATAAAAATACCTTCCCTTTTTCTCATTGCTTATGTCTTCTCCCGGCATTCCAAATAGCAAACTGCTGTTGTGATATGAAAATCCTTTTAAAGACAGAAGCATCCAGACTGTATTGAGAGTACTGGACGAGTCATGCTTGTCTTCTGTTGGCCACTTTGAAAGTCTCAGTCTGTATATTTCCATCCATTTGAATTATGTTGCTTTGGTCCTTCTGAAAGCAAAGCAACCATTATTACAGTAATGAAAAAAAGACCTATTACAAGTTCCACAAGACACAGTACTTTCAAAAATGTGGCATTTTAGTAGCGTGGGCATTAAATTTGTTGGCCTTTGCACGACTGGGCTACTAAGAAGCCGTATTGATGTTGTTCTAGTAAGTTAAAAATGTGATTTTAAAATGGTTTTTGTACTGTCAGTAGAACAATGCATTATATAAGAGCAATTGCTCTTACAAACATTAGAGTCTTAATTCTGTGTCTGAGAGATTCTGCATTTTCGTTTGGGTGAGTTGAGACTGAGGGAAGAGGGACTTTCATTTCACTTGGAGGCTTTGGGATTCTTTTTAGTTTCACCACATACACATGATACATACCAATACATGCAAGTGTTTGAGCACTGATGAAGCACAGTCTAATTACTCTGCTGACAGCAAATAGAAGCAAAAGGCCAGACCATCAGGTGTGTCCTACCTGCTCTGACCTGTGGCCGTCATCTGGTCCTACACCTTCTTCAGCCCTGCTGAGGAGGGATAGCCAGGGAGAGGGGTAGGCAAAAGGTTTGTCTCAGTCTGTCACTGCTGTATGTGCAAAGAGGTGAATCCTCTCACCTTTATAAAGGCTGTTGATGTTGTTTGTTTTTTTTTTTTAATCAGGGCAATGTTAATTTTTCCACAAATAAAGTGGCAGATTTGTTTACTTTATACTTACATCCTAGACTCAAGAAGGTTGAAATCTCCCTGCAGCACAGCTGTTCCTTTTTCATCTCTATGATCGCTCCTCATTGCTAGACTAATGCAGTGGGAAAATGGGTGCAGATTTGGTATTTCCCTAAATATCTTCACTCCTTGAACAGTCATGATGATCCCTGTAAACAGAAGGTAGCAATGCCCTTAGAAAGTAGAAAATGGATTTTCATAAGAAATTCCCCAGTCTTTTTAAAAGACTGGTCTTTTTCATTCACTCTTGGTAGTGAATTAGGAATTTGCTGTATCATTTTTAACTAAGTGGAATAAAGACAGTCTGGAAATAGAAATGGCTGCAGCCTATGCAGATAGATGTCAGCTGTTGCTCAATGTCATTATGAAACTGTGAAGTCATCAGAAATAGTCCCCACAGGGAACATGAATGCTGGGCACAATGCTGGGTTTCCAAACTGAAAATAGAGAGACAGAAACCAGGGTAAAAGAAAGGAGTATCACATGACATAAAAGCAGCTCCGGTTCTTTTTGGCTCACTAGAAGTGTTTGGCTGTCTGTAATATCTGATATCCACAGAAAACATACATGAAGGTCCATGACCAGTAAGTGCACTCTTAATCCAAAATGGCCTGTAGAATTTCGCTGTGCTTAGTGGGAACTTTCTCCATACTAACATTGAAGCCATGCAAGAACATGACCCTTGAAAGTGGACAGGAGGAGGAGATTTAGGAAAGGATAACTTATCTTGTTAATGACACCAAGGAATAAGACACTCAAGAGAAATCCAATAGCTTCAGCAGTAAAGGTCCTGTTAGCACTGTCAAGGATGAAAAGGAAAGCCTTTAAGAAAGAGAAGCAATAAATTTGCTTTCCAACTCCTTTATCACACATTACATAAAAAAGCCTGAGGGAACAAGATCTTACAATTGGAAAGAGTCTTAATGGCCAAAAACCCAGCCCAGATATTGGAACAAAAGCTATAGTCATCACATTTCTTTGCTTTCTGAACAAAGAACTTACTATGTAAAAAGCAAAATAGAACTCAAGAGCCTGGGATATGCCAATAATCAAACCTCGCTTCACTCAGACAATAAAAAAACAGATCAGGAGAGAGGACTAAATGCAAGACTTCAAACAGCAGCCTGTTAACCCAGGAAGATCCACCTACAGGAAATGGCACCATCTGTGCCCTTTGGAGTTTCTCTTGTGACATCTAAGCCAAAGATTCCACAAGTGTCATCAGAAGTTAGTGCTGTTGTCAAAGTGAGGGGTATCTGCTTACTCATATAACATGATTCAGCTTCTTTTGCTTCCAATAATGTTGAAATCACTGCTGAGTGCCTGTTCTATAGTAGTTTCCAAAGAGAAAGAAAAGAATAAAGAAGTTAGTAGTTGAAATACTTGTTATTGTGTTACTGCCTCAACAATATTTCTGTATCACTTGTTTGCCATAGGCAGAGAAGTCAGCAGTGAAGCAGAAGGTAGCTGGCACTCATCATTGGCAGAAGAAGAGACAGTGTGTGGAAAAAGTAAAGTAAAAATACTTATGAACTAATACCAAATAATCCTAACGAAGCTGGAGGATGTCAACTGCAGAAAGCAGCAGCCAAATCTCACAGATTTTCATGAAACTTAACAAAATAAGGCAAGGAGTGTTCTTTTCTTTTAATGATCCAATAGCCTGGTCTTTATTTGTAACTGAAGGGTACTTCTGTGAAGAAATCATTGGTATTTTTATAGTAGAATGCAGAGCTCCCAGGAGAGATAAGGAAACCACTGCATTTGCCTTCACTGGATACCCAAGGAGTGCTGTCTTTGATGCCTCCATTGGATGTAATTTTTGCCCACTGAGAGAACAGTATACCTAGTTTTGCCACTGGGAAGAACAAGTTCAGACCTGGATATGCAAAAAGATGATTTTCGCTATACGGACGTGTGAGATATTTTCTGAGAATAAAGCTCAGATCAAGCTGATCCCTCATAGCATAAATCCCATGAAAATGAAATTTAAGACAGTGATTCAAGCAAGCTTCTGTTTGAAAAAAAATTGAGATCTACTCTCCGTGAATAGTTCTATTTTGCACAGTTTTCTCTAGTGAAAAATGTTCATGTTACCTGCAGAAGAATAACAATGCATATAGCTGACTATACCCATTCTTAACACAGTTAAAGGTGGGGGGCTAGTTAAGGCCATGAAACAGGCTGCTCTGAAGCTACAGCTACATTTTATCTTCCTATTTTAAAAATACATAAAGAACCAATGTTTCAATATTGTATTGTCTATTGTATTATTAAACTAATAACAGGAATAGAAATAAAAGCATTCATCTAGCCAAATCCACTAACAGGTGGTGAACAAGCTCAGACAGCTCAAAATTGTGGAGGCTATAAAAGAGCTGTAAAGACCAAGCAACATCATTCATAGTATTTGTCATACTAAGTTCTGGGAAAAAAAATTCGAGAAAAAACGTTACAGATTGTAACATGATATAACCCTGCACAAATTACAGTTACACTAAAAAAAGTCCCCCACAAATGGTTTACTTGATTTATCTACATTTCAATAGGTTTTTACTTCAGCCTTTTACTATAGAATTTCAGTATCTCATGGGTAGCATACATGCAGACTTGCATACCAGAGCAGAGCTTAAGATAAAAATTAAGTGTGCTTATAGAGTGAAAGGGAATTTTTCATTATAATATCTTGGCTGCCTTACTGTGTCTGTGACCAGAGAATTTAGACTTGAAGAAAGGACAGTTTCTGTGTTTCAAACAAGCAAATAACTAAGAAGTTCTATTACAGCATTCTGTATTTTAACACCCTGTTTCATTCTAGATCACCTACACTGCAGTTACTTAGTATTCTGAACACCCAGCATACTCTGTTTAAAAAGAACCACAGAAAGTACGAATTGTTTTCTTCTAATGTTCTTTCTAGTTTGCATGACACTGCAACTGTAATTCCATATTTGCATTTGCAGCAGTAGTCAAAAAAGATTGTTTTCTCCAGAAACCCAAAGACCCACCTTTTCAATGGAGCTCATTGCTTCTAAAATGTGTGCTTTGCCTGCTAGCAAACATCTGCCTCCAATTTCTATGCAGATGCTCTTGATCACATGTATCTGAGTCATGTTTCTTCTGGAAACATAGGCAATGAATTCTCCAAATATTGAGCTGACCTGATGTACTGAATGGCCACTTATTTGCTGCTTCCTCTGCTGGGGTACAGCTGATGGCAGCAGTTCTGCTGTGCTCTCAGCTTAAATGTCAGCTGTGGGGTTTTTCATAGCCCAATGGGTAATAGCATTTAACATAAAAATTGATAAAAATATGTTCTTTTAAGGAAACTCATTTTCTTCCACCAAAAACATCTCCCCATCCCGTTTTCAGGTCTCAGCCCTTCTTACTCAATCAGCACCTAGTTTCTTCCCTTCCACAGCCAGGATCCACTGGGGATTATTTACAGTGCTGACACTCTTGCTCTCACGTGGGTGCCAAAGCTATCTCTGGCAACTTCAGCATAAGAGTGCAGCTAAGCTTGGCACAAATGCACTGGTGAACTGGGGAGCAGTGGCAAACAAGAGGACTTAGTGACACCACAGTCCCCTGCAGCTACTTCCTTTTAGAAAACAGCTCATTAGTGTTAAAGCTAAGTTTTGCCTAAAGTAATTGATTTACTTTTGAAGTCATCAGCTGAAGAAGTAACAGTTAGGAACAGATGTTCTGTAAACAAATAATATTATAATTATAATTCACTGATTGTGTGTTTGAATTGCTTAAATGTTTGTCCCAGTTAAGAACTCTTGTGTTCAGATTCTTCTTCACTGTTGATGGCTGTCAACATTTCACCTGCCCTATCTAATAGGTGCAGTTCTGTGATGCAAGTCACTTGCTCCTTTGCTCAATTATTTCCTCCCTGTTCAATGAATAGTTAGCCAATCTAAAAATAAATGTGAATTAGTCTGTAAATACTATGTTTGGGCTGCAGGGTGTTAGGTAGAAGCAAATTCAGCCAACCATTGTGTATATGTGATAAAATGAAATCTGTGCATTGACTTTTCCCCTGCTTTGAACTCTAGGCCATCTTGTATTTCTGGCTGCTGCTAGAACAATGAGGCTGTATCTGACAACAGAAGTGGACTTTAAAAGGCAAAATATAAATACTTGGAACGTGCCCAGGGAGACAAGTCTTGCATCTTCCTTTTTGCAACAACAGTCAGTTCTGCTCTTCGCTGAAAATTTGCCAAAACTCACTTCTATGCTGAACTGAAGAAACAAAGCAAGTGAGAAAATGTGCCACCTTGAAAACAGATTTCCTGCTGTGAATGCAGCAGTTCAGTGGCAGGGACTTGATCCTGAATGTTCTGTGGTGTCAGGGGTAGTGGAGGCTCCTACAGAGCCTGGGAGCTGCACGACTGACCTCCGGAGATGCCTGCAGATTGTTACACCAACCTGGTTCAGTGAGGTAGCTCACTCTGAAGCTATCATCCTGCACCTGCTCGTGCTGTTGAGGGGTTCACTAAGATTAAAATCACCTCATTTCCCCACCACGGCGAAAGAAAAGCAGGGTTTGCCTGGGCTGAGGCTGCCTGTGGCTGGTGTTGCACCGTTGCTGTTGCTGTGCTTTCCTCACAGTGAGTGGGAATGTCGGCTGCTGGGGGCTGCAGAGAGCATCTCACCTGCTGCTGGCTGGGGACAGCACAACTTGCAAGCTGCGTTGAGGAGACTGTGAGCTCTCTGTAAGCACCTTTAACGTCCACCAGGCTCCCATTTTGTTTGTAATCCCAGTCTCTCCTTCTGCTATCTTAATTGCCTCCACATTCCACACTCGGCTGCAGTTGCAAGCAGGGATGTTGCAAGGGTTTCCATAGAAGGTTACTAAACCTTGATGACCCTTGGTTATCAGGAAGAACTTATCTTGCCAGCTGTTTTCAAGAGACGAAGAGATGCAGAAGGCAAAGCTATGTCAGTGAAGGTCCCTGAATACTTTAAAGGCTCCCAAATTCCCTGGCAAACAGTGATCAAAAGGAAAAAACTTCCAAAGCTGGGAAAGGCAAACAGCATTTTTTGTTTTGTCTAATTCTGTTCATTTCTTGTGCAACTGTAACAGAAACTTCTGCAAAATCTCTGCAGTGTATCTCAGTCATACCTGCTCTTGCATTTACACATCCCTAAATGCAATCAAAATGGAAAGTATAGTGCTTGAACAAATGAGGATGGTTGTGGATGTGTGCGTAGGTAAAGGCAGGCATGTAGCATTGGACAGGGATAGGAATTGCTCTGACTAGACACTTGGACCACAAGGTTCTACTTCCTTACGTGTTAACAGACAGAATTTTTGTGTGAAAGAAATTAATCTTGGGGCTGCTGGAAGGAGGGGAAAAGGTTCATCTGTAAACCTACCTCAGGCCAAGGGAAAACAAAGAACTACAGGTCCATATACAAACTCAGTTTTCTGGTGGCAGGCATAAAACTCTGAAAACTTTATAAGTCTGTATCATCATCTAATAAAAAAATGATACACAAAAGTTGACTAGGCACACAGGAACTCTGGGGTAGCAGCAAGCAGATCCAAATTTGAAAGCCTGTTTATTCATTTTTTCTCTTTCACATGCTGATGTTATCAGCAATGACTTCAGAGTCAGATTTTGGGTTAGTATTTCTTAATATATAAACCTACATGTTCAAATAAGTCATTCTTAACAGTTAACTAATTACTAGCATGGTGTGATATGTGCGGTATTAACATCAGTTAAGGATGATGTGCTCTACTCCTTGTGAAGTTTTGTTTCAGGAGGTAGAGACATTGTCTGAGTATTTCTTTCATTTTACCTAAATTCTTATTCCATCTTGGCTTAAACTGATTTTCATAAGACCCTGGTTTGTGTTTGTCTCTTTGGACAACCTACAGCTAAATTAGTGTCTGTCAGGCAAGGTTATGTGATGTTACATATTGCCTTAGGACTCTGAAAACTCTGTCACTCAGCGTAAACTGAAGAGTTTCAGCTCCAAGAATCTGGAAGCTTTCCCATTTGTGAGGTGTTTTGATTCCCACCTCAGAGCCACCCACATGTTTGATACCTTAGGGCATCTCCATTCAAGTGAAGAAAAACACTGGAAATCATAGAAATATAACAATATTAAGCTACAACCTTTGCCAATGAAGTCTAATTCAATAAATTATGTGAAATTTCTGCCTTTAACTCACAAGTATCATAAATATTTCTAATGGGATAACTAAATCCATCAAGTCCGGTACTTTTCCCACACCATGCAAGATCCATAAACTTCAGAAATAGTTTAGATTTGTCTTTTACTAACTTAAAAATAGAAAGCAAAAAGGCTTTCTATGTGCTTGAGTGGCATCTTACAGGTATTGTTCAAAGTAATCATGGTCAGTGTCAGTGTGGTCCTGGTACGGTGCATATGAACTGATGCTTGTAGTGCTCTACTGACTTCAAAGCAGCTTTGTGCATGCCTCAAGAAATTGTTTCATGGTCAGTCTTGAAAAAACTTTGTAACAATCAATTGTTGCATGTGGCTCAGAGGTAAAATAGTAAATAGCACTGAGCATAGTTTAGGAATCCAGTCTCAGGTGAGCACTTTCTTGTGTCACAGCCTGGGAGGCCAAAATGGATTTTTTTTCCAGCATGATCTGGCATGAGTTTTACTGAAATCGTCTTTCTTGTTTTTCTGTGCAGCCCTTTCCACAGTACTTCCTATGCATCTTTGCTTCTCTGCTCTTTCCTTTGGCACCTTCTGACTCCCATTTTCCTGATGACCACTGTATATCAACTATTTAACAAGCTGCTGGCCTGACAGTCCTCTGAACTGCTCATTTGCAACAGCTGATTTGTCTAATGTCTTCAATTCAGGAATAATCTCTTGAGTTCTCTAATGACATCACTTTCCTTTTAGTGCAATTAATTTCATTTACAGTGAATACTGCCTGGAGAAGCTTAAAGACTTGGCTTTCCTCTTGCCTTCTTTTTTCCTTGAGTCTGTATTGCACTTCACTGCTCTTTACTGCATACCTTGTCCCTTGATAGTCTCCTTTACAACTTTTGTTTCTTCATGTTCTGCTTTATCATAACTATCTGTTATCTTGGACTCCTCTTTTAACATTTTCCTTTGTAATCATACCTGTTTCACAGGCTTTCTTATTCATACTGCCTGATGACTGTGCTTCTGATCTCTCAGCCTGCTACAGAAGAAACCCAGCATCTGATCGTGCAAATCTGTGCCAATGCTGTATTTATTGCTCCCTCCAAACCACGAAATTTTTCCTCGAAACAAATATTGTCAAAAGAGAAATGAGACCGAGTGGGATGGTTGGTAGAAACACATCCAAATGAACATACGTTATTTTGCAGCATATCCCGTATCTCATTTAAATGCTTCTTGGCATATGCAAACACTGCCCAGGACACAGGGCTCTGCTACCTTGCCTTCTGCCCAGCTGCCTGCCTCTGAAGCCCACGGGCTGCTCTCCTTGCCCTAGCGACAGTGTTTGTGTTGACATTGCCGTGGCAGTGCCTGGTAACAGGATCTGCTATTTACATGGACTGCAGGACATGACTCTTGCCCTGGCCCTGCTCTTGGAGTGCATCTCTTGCTCCATATGCTGAACCTCTGCAATTTAGATCAAAGATACAAAGAGTTGAAACCTTGTTGAAAACAGAGCAGGCTGCTTTTGATTCGAAATTTTTTAAGTTAATACTATTCCCAAGTTTTTTTCATCAGTAAAAAAACATTCACTCTACTGGATCTGGGTAGAATTCATGGGGATAATCAGCAATTACAAGCAGATCACAATTATTAATTCACTGCAGCATTCCTGGAACATACTGTTTCCATTCGTGGATTGTTACACTGGCATTTAAATTATTAAAGCTGCATAATAACAAGTCATACGTTCTCCCTGGAGGACCTGAAACATTCTGACATTTTTATTGATGAAAATGCTTAAAAAAGATATTTTAAAAAAAGTTTTCTTGAAGTGCCATAGGAGCATGCAACCGTCTTAATAGGAGACTACATGTCCACTCAATTTTGGATAAGATTAGCAGCTTTAAAATAAAGCTTATTGGGTTGCCTCTGAGAGCATTTTTCATTTTTTCCTTCAGAGATATATGTGTTTTTGCTGAACTTCCCCGGTCAAAATAAGTTTTCTCAAGTTGCTATTTTAAAGGACTGCTTAAGATTTATGCTTGATTTAGTACAAATTCTTTACAACATTGCTCTGCAATGTGTTTTTCCAGTCTTGCTCTTTAACCCCCATACAAGTGCCTTGGTTTGGATGAAAACTGATTGCAATGTCCACATTTCTGGTGTTGTGTCCCAGCCTGCGTCCTTCCCTCCTCTGCTTAGGCGGGGTTGTTGTGCTTGGCCGCCTCTTACAGGGGCTTGAGAGGCACAGAGGGCCAACATCTCCCCCCAGTTCCATGCCTATGGGGCTGGGGAATGCAGCTCCCTGTAGCCACAACATCATTGGGGTGTGAGTGCCATGCATGCTGCCTCTTACTTCTTCCTCCTAAATTTAGGTTTATCGCGATTACTTTTTCTGCAAATGTGGAAGCCTCTCCAGAAGAAACCAGACAAGTTCACTCAGTGATAGAGGACGTGGTGCAGTGTTGACTGAAGCCAAAGAAATGTTTCCATTGACCTAAGAGGATGCTGGCTGTGGGGAGAAGGAGGAGGAGGAGGAAGAGGAAGAGGAGGAAGAGGCTGATAGGCAGCTGCTGTGCCTGCGGCCAGTGAGGCCAGCCTTCTGTTGGGCAGCTTCCAGCATCTCCACCACCAGTGCTGGTGTCATCTATCTCTGTTTTTAAGGAAAGAGCAATGGTTGTTCATGTGCAATATTGCAATTTGCAAAAACAAATCTATTGTGCAAGACATGACATTTATTTTACTGTGAGATTTCTTGTCACACTCTATCTCTGTTTTAATAGGGGGCACATCAAAACATAATCCCCTGGTAAAGGCCTCTCTTTTGGGACAGAGACATTGTGTAATGTCTCTTCGTCCCTCAGGACCTGGATTGTTTTTAAGTTTACTCCTATCAGGTAGTTCCTTGCCCTGAACTGTCTGGACTACTTGTCCATGCAGTATTTTTATTATGTGTGCCTGTTGTTCTTCCTATGGGAGATTGCTTAAGGTTTTACACTGTGAACTGAAGGGAGAGGTGAGCAAAAGTAGTGATGAACACCTTGGTGGGATGTTTTCTGCTGCTGAATGACAAAACACACTTGAGGTGAGAAGCAGACTCTGTAGGAAACAGCAGAAGAAGCTTGGTGCTCCTGGCTGCTGATGGATAACAACCCGCCATGCCAGGGTTCAGCAGTGCAAGGAGCAGGAGAAGGTTGGGAGGGTAATAAATACCCTGATCTGGCATCATCTGAGGGATTTAGGCTGCCTGCTGCTGCTGCTGAGAGTCTATAGCAGCTGGGTGCCTCATTCTTGGGAGTTTTTGGAAAAAAATCTCTCTCCTAATTGCACCAAGGAAAACCAGTTACTGGAATGTCAGCCTGACTATATACTACAAAACCAGATCAATTAGTTTGATTTGTTTGATGTCAATTTATCAATTTCTGTATTCATTTTATTATTTGGTAGAAATTCTTTGGTTTGCCCACTCAGAAGGTATCTGAAAGCTTAAAGATATGAGTGTGACTCAATGTTATTTTTAGCAAAACAAATTAACCCTGCAGATGCTGAATGATATGGCCTTGTTATTTTTCTTGTCAGCATTGTTTTCAAGCAGATATAGTTCCAGATAGAGTTTTCTTCTTTTAAATACCTTCACAGAAAACAGATTACTTCCCATAAATTTAGGTGCATGTCTTGTGCATAGGACTCAATGCACACCTCAGATATCAGTAACTATTTTCTGAGGTAGAGTAGTAGTATTTCAAATGGTCTGAATAAGGAGTAAATTTATGTTACCAACGCTAGATCATCCAGTGCCCTGCTAGTTGTCCATCAGTGTCCACTTAGATGTCTATCTAGTCCTTTGGACAGCTGTTGCTGAGGGACTTTCGTGGAATGACTTGTCCACTGTGGAGGTTTTGTCTGTCTTCAGCAGTGAAACTGCACTGGACATGGCAGATCACATGATCCCATATTGTCCAGCAGGATCATCCTATGTGTTTAAATGTCTTAGCAAAAGCTTCCTTTTATTCAGTAAAATTAAAAAAAAAATCAAGATTTAGATTTGATGAAATATGGTTTTGCTAAACCTGTATTATGCAGAGACATGCACAGATCTCTTTTTTTAGTAGACTGCACTCAATTGTCTTTCCTCATGATGGTGCCGTATTCCTCCTGCCAGGGTGAAAAGCCTCCAGTCATCCTCCGAAAATATATATAGAAACTGGATATCTAAATCCACACAGAGAAGGTCAGCGTGGGCTGTTCTTTATTTCTGTGCCATTACTGCATTTCCAGTTATGTGGTTTCTACATAGTTAAACTCTCAATGCACATTGCAAAGATGCCGTTACAACTGAGGTCATATAAGTCCACAGCCAGGCAAGAAACAGGACCCACTTCCATCACTTCAGACCACATCCTTAAGAACTCCAGGCCATGTTTGTCTCTGTTAAACATCCTTTGGCAAAGTACTGTCACTTTCTTTTTAATAGTCTTTGCTTCTTACCACTGACAAGGAATGTGGGCATCCCTACATGTCTCTGTCTATTACACCCATATTGGCTGTGGCCTCTAATTGAGACTTGGGTTTTTCTCAGCAGTGAAAGAGCCACGGAGTCCTTCACCTATTAAAACAGTATTTAAATTAAAGAGAAGCAGATGTCATTTTCTGGTGGAGATCAGCCCTTCCGTACGGAGCTCTTCTTTTGCACATGTGGCCTAATTGGTTTATATGATGGTTCCCCCTGGGATATTTGGGCCTTGGATCGGTAACCCAGGGCCACATGGTGTTAAGCTTTTAGCTGTGATAGCCAACACTAGCATCTCACTGCCTTTCATATAACATTATGTTTCTAAGCTGTTGTGGTGTACTCGGCAGTGGTTCAGCTTGGCTGAAAGGTGCAGCTCCTTCCTCCAGGACAGCTGTGTCACGGTTGTTGTTATTTTTTTTCTCTCCTTTGTCACACACCCAGTAATGAGGCTTAGTTACCTAACAGCCGTGATCTGTCTGCACAGAAATGCCCAACCAAGGAGAATTAATTGTTATCCCCGCAGTTGCCAAAGGATGTTCCTGCTAAGCTAAGCTGTAACATAATGAATTGCATCAGTAGCTATTTCTAGGTAGAGCTACCTTTACGTATAAACTACAGTCTGAGAAGCGTGCACGGAAAGTTGTTTTTTTCCATTATAATTTGTATTTGTGCTTCTGCTGCAGGCAGATCAATTTTGCCCCCTGATTTTCTTTAATCTTTTTCTTTCCTTCTGCTGTGTCACTGTTCTCTGTTTTTCAGGCAATGTGCCAAACTAGAATTTAATCCAGTGTCAGGAGAGCAGTAAGAATTACCAACAGGAAAGATTAAAGCAAGGTACAATTTGTAAACACTAGTAGCAGAGGAAGAAAATTCACTTTTTCTTCCACTTCAATCTAGCAGGTCTCTTGGGTGAATTATTCATGCCGTTTCCACCTCTGGCTGTATTTAAAAAGGTGCAGCAAGAGCACAGCCTTGCCTGAGAGTCATTTTATTCCTACAGCCTTTCACACACACTCCAAGGGATGGCTTCTTAGGAATGACCTTTTTATTAATCCTGTGGCCTCCTTTCGTGCAGCTCAATCCCTGCAACTGCAACGTAAATCCAATAGAATAACCACCATAATGAATATGGCTCAATTTCTGATGTTACTGGTGTGTATCTTCTCCTTTTGCTTTTTTTCTCCCCCTCAGAAGGAGAGCAAAGAATAAAGACCAGCTGGGGAGACTCTCATCACTTCATGTCATTTTTCTAATTAGCTGTTAGGATTCTTCCAGGAGTCTCCAGGGGCTGAGCCTAATCAAAGGCTGGAGATACTGTCAGAAAGCAGTGCGTTCATTCAGAGTGTGCTTTCCTCCTGACACTGCTTGTACTTCCTTTCAAGTTCTTTTAAGAATCCATTTAATTCCCTTATTGCTCTTTTAACCTCCTTGTTTTCCTGCTACTATCAAGGACCAAAGGAATAGGAAATCTCAGCAGTTTCTTCACATTCTTCACAAAAACTGAAAAGTAATAGGACATAGGAAGAATATCCTTCTCCAGTCCAAGGATGAAGCATCTGATTATTCAGCCTTTTAAGCAAACTGCAAAATGACGAGCCAAATTACCCTCAGGTTCCATATATTTATATTAAAGCTGTATCTTTTGAAGCGTATGTTTTCAGTGTAATGCCAGTGGTGTGTTAAAGTTAAATCATTAAGATTTGGGCTCTGAAATGGTTCACAGAATTATTTTGTGAATATCTTTTGTGCATAGAAGTCATCTCAAATCATGTTTCAGATACCAGTAAATATCCTCTGATATATAAGCTGATTTATGTCATTCTTGTCCCAGCACTGTAACTTAGTGAGACTTTTTAATTGTGGTATGAAGAGGAAAGACAATTCTTCTTTAATGGCAGTTTGAATAAGATTTCATTTAAGAAAAACCATTACTAAAATGGAGCTTTGTCCTAAAAACCAATCTGGGTCATTTCTCAGCATGCACTGAAAGCGAAAAATGATGGACTTGTCAGTCAGGGAGCACCGCCACTTGGAAATCAAACACCACTTAACCAAACTTCATCAGAAAAGAGTGATACTCCTAAGTGTCTAAGCACAATGTACTCAGTTTGGTCAAGAACCACCCAAAGATAACTCTCATGCCAGTTCAGTCATGAAATCAGGAAGAAATCTGTCAATTTTTTAAAGTAAAATAAAAACTTCAGGTTTACAAAAGAAAAAAAAAAAGGTAAGCTAAAAATCATCAGAGTTAATTTTGTTATTAGAGGCTGGATATCCATTTCCCCATCTAGTGTCTTCTTTGCAAGCAATTTTCCTACTTTGATTTCCATCCTGTTTGTTTTATTTGCACTTTGTGCCTTGGCAGGTACAAGGTATAGGAGCATAAAACTTTTTGATAGCAATTGTAAGTCCTCTCTGACTTCCTATTTTTGTAGTACTCTCTATTTTTTGAATTTGGGAGAACTAATGACAACATCAAAAGAAAAGAGGTGGCAACATGTTCTACAACTCTGCAGAAAATTCAGTTGATTTTGCAACAGAAGAGGTATGTATGCTTAGGTAGTCTTTACCTAGAGGCTACCATGTTTTTATCATCATGATCCTTTTGCAGTGACTGGCTGGCTTTACCTATTTATTAAATTATTTTGTTGTTTTGCATTGTCTGAAAGCCTGCAGCCCATAGGAAGGATGTGACATACGTGTTTCCTCTTCCTAAGGCAGTCACAGGCTCTTCTGCAATAGGAGCCAAGTTTCCTTCAGCAACTGTAGCAATTAAGTTCCCCATTTTCCCCTCAGTTTTCTGCATCACAAATTTGCATGCTGAGGTTTCTTTCTCCCTGGCTTTAACCTCACTCCCATCTTCACACATCACTTTTGGTAGTGTCTAAGAGGCTCTGGTGTTTAGTTGGTGGCAGTTCCATGTTTTGTACTATTAACCTGCTGCAGACACCTGGTTATCAACTTGGTAACATGCAGTTTTTATGCTGCCAAAAGAGGGTTTTGGTGTTACTACAGTTATAGCTTTATTTAAATGCAAGAATTCCCAAGAAATTATGACTTTATTCTTATCTAGCCCTGTTGTGCTTTTTCCCACAGGATATGCACTATATGCTTTCAGACTTTTACATGAAAAAAATGAATTAGCAAAGCCACATACGCTATCAATACAGCAGAAAGTTGTTGACAGTATTTTTTTTTTTTAATCAAAAAGAGGCCCAAACCCAATTTTTGTCAGGCTCAGCAAGAGAGTTGTTTAAATTACCGTTTTGGGGCATCCTGCCATCTTTCTCAGTGTACACTGCCTTCCTGTTTATGCCCTTCACTCCCCCAGAATCACTGGTGGGGGGGGCGGGTGAAATTGTGCATAGTTTGAAGCCAGCCTATGGAGAAAAGTGCAAAATTGAAAGTAGTTTTGTGGTAAATACAGATCTCCTGTTTAAAAATAAATACTTTCTCTCAGCAATGCCTTTTCAGCTTGTTGAGTTTCCAGAGAGCGTTAAGGGCTATGATAAGTTGGCATTGCTGCTGCGGTATCGTAGCAACTCCAGCAAATCAAGGCTGCACCCTCAAACAATGAATCATTCATTTAGAAACCATATCTTCTCTTTCCCTTACTTGTGAAAGATTTATTCCTTTCAGGAGGAAAATTTATATCCACCATACAGACGTAGGCGGCACAATACCTTGTGGAGTGTGTACAATAGCATTTGGAGGGATTGCTCAGGGCATTGCCTTCTGCCAAGGCAGTCATTTTAAAGAAGTCTGAAAAAGGCAGCAGTGGTAGCTGTTTGGATAGCTGCCACTTTCCAAAGCTGCTTGCCTTCAACCTCTGCATTTTACCTGTCTTGCTGAAGGGAATTAACATCATGTCATTATATCTTTGGGTTTAGCTGCTTCTGCTATGGTAGGTGAATCACCTAGTAAGCCAGCAGCTGAAAGTAATGATACTGCCAAGTTAGCTACTAATGATCTGCCTCTAACAAGCATCTAAGCAATGAACAGGAGGAAAAAAAGTAATTATTTTTGTACTAGGAAATCCAAGCTGAGCACATTGCTAAGAAACACATCAAAAGAGTCGGCTTAAAACACACTAAGTCAGATTGCCTAAACTCTGCTAGGCAGCTTTGAAATCTGAAATGTCTGAGAACCACTGTAAGAAGCCATCTGAATAAGAAGGCTGTGAAGAAGAAAAGTGCCCTTCCAGGTCTGTGTCCAGTTGCTGAATTAATAACAGCATCAGAGCACAGGCTTTCTTTTCCCTTTGATGTGCTCATTGAAAGAGAGGACTTGGCTTAGAACACGTGAGCCAGTTTAGTTAAATATGAATACGGAAGTAAAATGTCTTTGCACAGTAAGAAGGTCTAAAATTATTCTAGCTCTGGCCTTAAGCCCTTCAGAGAAGTTATATAGTGAAGTAATTTGATTAAATTAATAAATGCAGGCAGGCATAGGCCATACCTAGGCTTGTTGACAACAAAGTAAACAATAAAAAGATTTCTAGGGCATCCAGTGTAATCAAATTTTATTATATTCGTCATGCTAATTCTTGAATATTAGTTCAGGATTTCAGAGTTGACAAATCTCCAGATTCAAAAACTGTGAACATATGTGCTTCAAAGGGTTAAAAAAACACAAACCTTTATTTTTTTAAGCTAATAAACAGAAATTTTTAGATAATATATAGATTTTTTTTCTTATTGCTGCAGGAATTCTAAAGCACTAGGGCTGCTATGTTGCCTTTTTTTCTTTAACTTGTGCGTGGCAAGTTTTTCAATCCTCATTGAAGGATTTTAAAGATAAGGTGAAAAAAAACTTAGCAAAAACATTTCTTCTATATATGGCTGACACTGTCGATAAAGAAGTCCTCATTTCCCCTTTCTCTGCCTCCAGTGTTTTTTACAGAGCTGTGCAGGAGAACAATAATGAGTGAATTAATGGGTGGTTTCATTGGCAAATACTTTCTTTTCTTCATTGGAGACAGAGTGCCTTATAATTCAATTAAAGCACTTTACATGGAAGGTTTTGATATCTGCATGTGCTGGTTTTGGCTGGGATAGAGCTGAATTTCTTCATAGTAACTGGTATGGGGCCATGTTTTGTATTTGTGCTGAAAACAGTGTTGATAATTCAAGAAGTTTTAGGTACTGCTGACCAGTGCTTGCCCACAGTTAAGGCCTTTTCTACTCCTTACCCCACCAGCCAGGGGTCTAGGGGTGCACAAGAAATTGGGAGGGGACACAGTCAAGACAGGTGACCCCAGCTGACACAAGGGATATTCCAGACCAAATGCCATCATGCTCAGTGTACAAAAGTCTGAGGAAAGAGGGGACATTTGCAGTGATGTCATCTGTCTTCCCAAGTTACCTTTAGCCTCAGCGGAGCCCTGATTTCCTGGGGATGGCTGAGCACCTCCCTGCCCATGGAAGGTGGTGGATGAATTGCTTGTTCTGCTTTGCTTGAGTGTGTGTCTTTTGCTTTTGTGAATAAATTGTTGTTATCTCAGCCCCTGAGTTCTCTCACTTTACCCTTCCCATTCTCTTGCCTGTCCCAGTGGGGGGTGTGGAGTGATCCAGTGGCTGTGTGTGCTTGACCCCAGCTGATGGTCTGGGATCAAACCACAAGCACTGCTCCCTCACAGTGTGCAAACTTTAAACACAGCAACTATTTGTGCTTTGTTTTAACCATGAAGCAGTGAAGAAATAAAATTACCTCAACCATTCACTGCTGTCTTAAGGAAGCATCAGGTAATCTGTTGTACGTCACTGTAGAAGAGGATAGTAGTCAAGTGATAGATAAGCTCTTTTGAAAAAGTTCATGGTGATACCTTTCAAAGCTATAATGTCCTACTTTGTTTGGGTTTTTTTACGTGAGGGCTTTTTGTTCGTATTTCAAGACAAGGGAAATAATACACGCTGAAAAAGTCATGATTGGGGTTGAACCTACTTTAAATGTATCACTTGAAAAGGACTTCTGATGCACACAAAACCATAAAGATATATATCTCTGATTATAGGATCATCACTGGTATGCACCAAAATTTCAGTCAGTGTGTTACAGCCCTTAATTTATTTTCGCTCTTTCTATCATTAGAAAAGACTGGAAACTGTATTTTTGGTTATCATAATGCCTTAATTAAAACTAAATATGTACAGCACTGCTAAGCAAATACAGGAGGCACTCTCTATGCTGAAAAGTCTGGTCCTTGAGGAGCTAGGAGATTAGAAGAAAACATTCCTGCAGTATTTGCAAATAATACTGTGGTCTGACTTCCAGTTCCTCAGACTTACATGGTGTACATGCATTATTTTCTGTTCACTATCTGGAAAAAAGTTACTAGTTTTCTAGGGAATTGCTTGTATCCTCACTCTTCTTTGGCAAATAAGGGAGAGAGTTTTGAGAGGTTAACATCTAGCAGGTTGTAAAGGTAGGACTGTTCACAACAGAAAGAGGTAAACCACCTCATTTTCCATTTCAGATCAGCTCAAATTGTTTGGTTGAATTTCAGCCTTAGTTAAATAGAACTTCAGAGTAGTGGTTTTAATCACCACTATCTGGTTTGGCTCCCAGATTCGAAAGTGTTGTTAAAATCCATAAGAGAATTGTGAGTGGATGGATTTTATTTTATTTCTTGAAATTAATGCCATCCTTTGTCTCTTGGCCTCTAGTACATTACAGTGCCACCTTTGAACAGAAGACAAGAAGCACTGAACTTCTCTAGCCAAAGGCAAAAGCAGTTTCTCTCTGTGGAACCCATGTGACTGCTTAGAACATTATATTGTCTTCACTCAGAAGGAGTGAATACTCCTTTCTCTCTATCAGATACCTTCTAAAGCTGTTTATGCTTTATGTCTCTGGGGAATAGAATGGTAGGTTTTCATTCATCGTCTGCCAAATTGGCTGTATCAGAATTTCAGGTCTGGCATTTGAAGTTATGACTGCCCTCGTGCCCATGAAAAACTGAAGATGCTTTGATAGATTAAATGAAATCTTAGTCTTGATGACCTTTTCCTTGTTAGAAGAGATTGTTTTTTTGGACTATGGCCTCTGGCCTTCGAGTGTAGTATCAGATTTTTCCACTCGTGTGCTGTGAGTACTTAGTCATCGGGAAGTTCACTGCCAGATAAATCATAGCTCTGCCTTTCCCGTTGTCACTTTTTAGTACCATTCTTTGAACTGTTCATGTGCTAATGAGTTTTTCAGCAGCAAATATAGGGGAATAAAGTTCATGGTTCCTCAGTGAACTGCTGACCACATAGACTTCTTCAAAGGACTGAAAAAATTGAGGAGATAGACTCAGTTTATAATTACTCAGAAGAGGCCCAATTTACTTCTCCTTCCTCCAGATATTTACGGGATGTTTATCCTCACTTTAGCAGTCATTTGCTCTCAGACATGCAGATGAACACCACTCCCAGAGGGCCAAAGTGAATAAACTTTGGTTCATTGACTTGTCTGTGATAGGAAGAACAGAAAACTGTAAGAAACCTTTCCATCTAGGTCTATTTGGCAAGAAAAGAAAAAGGAAAATAAATACATGAGTTGCTATCTTCAGGAATTCAAATCTTCTGCCCTGAAGTATATTAAATTTAGAAAACATATTAGCGTACCGCAAAACCCACAGGACAGATTTCAATTGACTCCACCTAGATTTTGGTGGCAAAACATCCTGGCCACATAAACCAACGGAGAATTTTGTATGGAAATGTTTGCTTCAGCAGTTATTACTCACAAGTCAAAACAGAAAGATTTATTCCATTTTCCATTTCAGTTTTCCTCCATCTTATAACCTCATGAGGAGAGCTTCCTTCTTTTCAGATTATCCAGATGTGAATACCTATAGAAAGTAGAAGGCAGTGAAGAATTCTTCCTGAAGCTTCTTCCTGCTGCATTTTTCACGCAGAAGCTTGTTGGAAAAGATCTCTAGAGTCAAAGAGGATGCTTAGGATTCACCTTTCAAGCATCTGCAGCTGCTGTGGAAAACAAATGCATCTGCTTTCATGATCAGGCATTTTGGCTGTTTGTCCCAGTATATGCATTTTCTAAAAGTCACACTTCAGAGCAGGTAAATGCTTTGGAAGCGGCTGTGGTCTAGTGTGGTGAGGCTCTGTAGCCCTGGAAGATCAAAAAGTGTAATGCAAACAAAAGAAAGTCAAGCAAAACTGAGTAATGAAAATACGAGGGGGGATAGTGTTATGTAAAAGAAGTATTTCTTTCCAGTGGACTGAGGTATCAACCTAATTACGGTCTTTTTCATTCCTAGCCTAGTTTTTGAGCAAGGCTCAAACCATGTGGAGGCACAGCAGCTGACTCTTACACCTAGCTGGTGTAGGAGGTCTCTTGTCTTTCCCTATCTTTCTGAATGTAAGCAGGTGAAGAAGAACATAGATCCTGTCTCACACTCTTACTAAAGCAATCTTCAGACTCTGCACTCTTAGGAGCCTAAGCATTAGATTTGCATTAAATGCAAAGTTCTCAAGATAGCTCATGTTAAAAAAAAACAACAAAAAGCTCTTAATCAAATTTCTCATTATCTTGACTTGCAGTGCACATACAGTTATCATCATTGTATCTTTTAATATATATTCATCTGTTCTCTTTGCACATGCAGTTAAGTCAGATAGTGATGCTGATAAAAAATTGGTTTAGCTGATGCTAAAGGAGATAACTTGGGCATGGTTAATGAAAGGTGAAGGCAGCTTGATTAAAAGAAGAAAAGAAGAAGACCTGTAAGCATAACAATATTGAATGGTTCTGGCTGGTGCAATGTAAGCACAGTGTACAGAGAAAAAGAGCTGGGTGCCGTGGTGGTTGAGAGCACAGGAAAGAAAGTAGGGGTAATATGGTTGTGACTAATCCCTCCCTTACAGGCTTTTGTGAAAGACTGTACATTTGCCCTGTTACTTGTTAGAGAAAGGGGACATGGGGAGGTAAAGAGGAAGCTGTAACCATAGTGTGGGGTGAATAAAACAGGACTATAATAAAAACCCAAATAACCAAATTCAAAACCTGCCCTTATATAACAGAGCTGTTGCACACACGTACCAGCCTTTCAGCAGCACTGAAGCATACTGCCTCAGAGGCTGTTTAGTATTAGAAAACAGCTGGAGACCTAAAGAAAACACCTCTGACATGTGATCTGGAGGACTTAAACCAGATCCTTCTGCTGAGGTTGTCCTTTGGAGCATCCCCTACAAAAGGAGGTGAAGCCTCCTTGTTTGAAATCTGGTTTGGGGGGTGTTTTCTCATCCTCATGCTGCATGTTGTACTGAAATAGGGAGTGAAATGGGACAAGCAATCCAAGCGACATTAGTACCTGTGATAATAATTTAAAAATAAGATGTAGGCACTCTTGTTTTCCAGGCTGTGCTTCCCTACCTTCAAGTGCACAAGATGCATATATTGCTGAAAGGAATTATGCCATGTATCTTTTTGCCCTTGTTACCTTTGGAAAGAAAGTGGTTTTCTGTTTCAGTTGTTAAAGACCCGTTTTCTAAACTTCAGCTAGATTGTATGCAAGCTCTGTTTATACCCATTTGTTCTAAGGCCAGCACCGTCTTCTGAATTAAATGGCACTTCTTCCCTGTTTTTTCCATCATGGTTATGTTGAAACAGAGCAGCCTCTCAGCCTTCCCTTTGCTATGGAAAACAACCTCTTCTGGTTTCCACTCACTTGATCAGGTTTCTCTGTACCCCTGGATCAACTTAGTAACCTTCCACTCAATTGGGGATGGTCTGAAAGCCTCCTTGATCCTGTGGAGAAGAAACGAGAAAAATGTTTCTCAGTGTCTACCAGGAATGCCTCACCAGTTCTCCAAATGGATTTGCCTTTTTCCATGTCTGCATCACCCTGCCGGTCAGTCATTTGGCAGTGTGTTTGTACACCTAGTCTAACTGACAAGTTCCTGGCTCATGACAGAAATTCTTGTTATTAGTCTCCAGTATTTGGCTTGGCATTTTCAACTTTGTATTACACAAGTCTCAAAGCTATCTGTGTCTGTGGTGCTTACTAGATTTGCATCCCTAGCATATATAATCTGCATATTCTCAGTGTTTGTGATGTGGTGAATAAAAATTAATGAAAATGCTAAAGAATATCAGCTTGATCTTCAGCACCCCACCAGTAAATTCCTTTGAGGCCTATGCATCTCCTTTCAGCATTGCTGATTGCATTTCTCTTTGAGCCAGCCCTGTAAGCATTTCAGAGGTCCTCTTCTAATCCATGTAATTATTCAGTCTGATGAATCCTCTCCTATTTGATACCATATCAGATGCTGTTACTTAATCAGATTGTACAAACACCAGCATGACAAATTAATTAAACCCCCTGCAATTTCATGCACTGCTTCTTTCAAAGGTTTGCAGTTTAGACTGTCTAGCTGTTGTTGTCTGGGCCCTGCATAGAGCTTACTGAGTATGGCTTCAGTCCTCAGCTTTGCGTGTGTTCACTGTTGCATTTGCTGAAAATACAGTGGGAAGTATTCTTTTGATTTTCGATAATGTTTATTCCAGTTTGAACCATTTCAAGTGATAATAGGAGGAGAATATTCTACTTCATTGGCTGTTTTCTGAAGTGTTCATCATTACTTTCTTTCCTATGTTAGCACTGCTTGAAGATTTCCTCTCTTTTGTTTTTGTTTTTTGTTTTGTTTTCACTGCTGCAGTGTGCAAGTTTGGTTGTTTACTTGATGAGGGCAAAGTACGTAATGTGGTCAGAATGCACAGGAGTAGCAGTGCCAGCAGTACTCCCACAGACCCATGCAAAGGCGTCTGCAGCAGACTGGGATTTTTTGTTAGCTGAAACCAACAGTCCTGCTTCCCACTGATGGTAGCATTCCACCATGAGATCCATCATCACCTTGAAAATAAAGTGTGTGTGTACAGCCAAATAGGCTTATCAAAAGAACATTTGCAATAGCCTTGCAGCTTTGTTTCTCCCAGGTGACTTCACAATCTCATCTGTGGTTAATACTCTTGGAGGAGATGCACAAGTAGAGATGTGTGTCCTAATGGAAAAGAGAAAGATGATGAGTTTCTGAGCCACACCTTGCAACTCTTTTTTCGTCTGACATCTTCAAGTTGCTTCCTCTCTAAGCCTGATGAGCCTTTTCTTTTAGGATCTTTAAAACCTGGCCTCTACCACTGTTCCACATCTGCCACTGCAGGCACTGCTGCCTGTATATTTCTATATGGTTTGCTGCCTTCCTGCTACCAAAAAATTGCTCCTCTCTGTCACAGGCAAGTTTGGTTACCATGCCACAGTCACAGTGCTGAACGTCCCAAAGAATTCACTGACTTACCACCAAATTAGTTTGGTCACCTTAGTGTCCAAAAATACTTTAAGATATTGTGAAGCATAAGAATTTAGACTGTGCATAATGCTTCAAAACAGAATATCTCTTCCTGCTCTGACCTGGATTTCACTTTCCTCTTTCAAAATCTATTTATTCCAAACTACTTTGTCTTGATGGAAAACCTTGATCTATGGCGTGACAGGATGCTGGCACTGGAGCAACCAACAAATGTGTGATAATTACATCAGGTTACTTAAGAGCAGGAGGTATTTTGGTCAAGGTCCACTGTAGGCTTGCTTTGCAGTTCATTAGTTTGCTGTAGGCAGACAACCCAGACTGGAATCAGAAAGTTGGAAAGGCCCTGGGCAAGGTTTTTCAGGGTCACAGGGACAGTGGGTCACTCACCAGCCTCTGCACAGCCCCTCACTCTAGCTGTGGCTCTTTGGCTTGCTTCCTATGCTGCACAGTCAAACAGTACAAAACATTTTTGAACTCATGGGTGCTTTAAGGTGCTTCAGTTCTCCCAGCCTCTAGAGAAGAACAGTAATCCTAGTCTGAATCAATATTTTAAAAATAAAATAAACAAGCAGATTAATAAATGCAATTTATACAACTATTTCATCATAGCACAATGTAAACTGTGAAGTACTGCAAATAAACATTGCCCTGGCATGTAAACTTGCGTGGAAGGTTACAGCACATTTGTGCCCTCAAATATCCAACATAGGACAGAAAGAAAAGAGTATTACTTGACTGAAACTTCAAGACTATTTCATCTAACAACTGTAAAAGAAACATGTCCAAATTGTACAAAACAAGACTTGTGACTTCTGTCATGACCACAGGTAGCAGGGTTGAGGGTTGTTAGCACCTTTTAAAAGATACTGTCTTTGGAATAGTAAAAGCGATATTAAATTCAACAAAGCCAAGCTTAGTTGCACCACTTCATGTAAAACTGTACCATTCCTTTTTTCCATTGCCGGTATAACTTCAAGTTTGTGAAGGTGGACAGAATGAGAGGAGTCTTGACAGTTGCTGCATCCTTCCACGTTTTCTGGTAATACACCTGGAAGAGCAGAAGCACTCTAAGAAAGCTATTCCTCAAGGAAAATGCACTTTCTGATTTGCACTGATTTCAGAGTCTACTGGATCAGGTCTTACCACTTGCACTATATAATAGCACTTTAAATACATTTACTTACCATTCATAAAATACGAGTTTGGAAAAAGCTTATATTATCACAGTACTGGTTGAAGCCCCATCTTAAAAGGGCCCGTGACTCTTTATAAAATTCGAACAAAAAAAAAATACCATGGCCTTTTTCAGAGGTTTTTCTCTTTATTTTGTGCTTTATGCCCTTGTTTCTTTCCCAGAGATGCTGGCAGCTGTTCCGATGCTGGCTGCAAGAGTGCTTTCCCAGTGCAGGCAGCAGGGATGGGCCTGGCTGAGTAATAGCCCTATTGCTTCCCTTTCCCAAGAAATTAATGCTGACTGCTGCAGTAAGTCAGCAGGCTGGAGTGCACCTTCCTGCACCTCAGCTCCACTGCCAGTTTCAACTAAAGGCTGTCCCTCCACCAGGTCTCTGGTTAGGAGGGGTTGTCTGTCCATGAGGTGCCTTGTGCAGGGCTGGGACCTGCTCTAGGCTGAGTGTTTGCACTGCGAGTCTCATGACACAAGCATGAGGAGTGCGCCACTTCATCCTGCCACCACTGGCTGGCATTTAGCAGAAAGTGTTGGGTTTTACTGCTGTTGACAGGACATCCATTAGTGCTGTAAATCTTTGTCCAGAGTCTGAGAACCAAGGTGGAACACAATTGTGCTAGTCCAAATTGGGGCTCAAGAGTTGATCCCCAAATTGGAGGTGAAATAAATGCCATGACTGAAAGAGTTTCAAACTATTATTCTTTGTCCTATGTTGTTTGGGTTTCAAGATAAGCATGCAACAGAGCTTCAGAGTAGAATTGCCTTTTAATTTTACAATGGCTGATTCAAGGCTCTTTGGTTATAAATCCCAGCAGTTTCAAGGAGAAAAGGCTTAATCCACTAGATACCACTGCGACAAGCATCTGCTTCCTCAAAGGAATCTTTATTAAAATGAATCAAGATAGTCTCCAGGGGGAAAGAATTCACAAAAGCTCTGTAATAGAAAGAAATACCTTATTTTCCTTAAAGTCTTTTGATCAACAGCAGCAGCTGTATTACAGACTGAAAAAAAATAAATTATAGTATTTGATTATGTAGTTGAACTGACTGGTCTTTTGTTTAAAGTGAAATAAGTCATATAGCTAACAAAAGAAATTAAATTATTCACCCAGATTTGAACTGTATTTGTTGAAGAGATTGTTGAGTTACAGAATTATTGCATCTCAGTTCCTACTATAAAAAAAGGTTTTTGGCGCTCTTTCCTGGAGTTGAGAAGTCAGTCACACTGTTGCTTAAATTTGCAGTGATGGCAACAATTCTGCTCCAGTGTAACCTCAACAAAGGATTTTCTCCAATATCGAACACTTGTAAAAGGAAGTTAAAACATAGAGTCAGGCCTTTCAAAAAGAGAACACAGTAGTTGTGAGGGAGTTGCCTCATAGACAGTGAAATATGCATGAAGAGATACAATAATTACCTCTACTTCTAAGCTTATGAAAATACAGTCCTTACGTTTAAGGCAATTTGGTCTTACCCCACAGCAGGGTGGGAGGCAATCAGTGCAGGCAGTTCAGCTATCTGTGATGAGACCCAAGATGTGAGCACAACTGGAGCCCACCAGGTTCTGGCTTGGAGTCTGTCTGGCAGACAGGGAGCGTGTACAGGCCTGCCCCATGCCTGAGAGAGAGCTGCCAGGGATGCATCCGAGGATGGAGAAGGCAAGAGGAGGAAAGGATCTGACAGTGAGCAGTAGGAAGCTGTTTTCTGTGATGCCATTTAGTGCTCTTTATAAAGTGCATGATGACCTAAAGGAGGCTGAAGTTGCTGTTAGATCGACCCACCAGGGACAAACCTGTTGTGGTTTGTAAGTGACCCACCAGGTCACTTAAAAACAGGCAGAGACATACATGTTCCTGGGGATTGGGCCCCAGAGCTCACTGGGCTTATGAGTCCTGCTCTACATTGTCATCACAGTAGAGTCACCAATTTCAGAGAATTCACTGTCTGCGATAAATCTGGGGTGATCCGAGAGAAAGGCTCTTTTTTGGATCATCTGAACCTCAAGTTAAGACTATTCAAGACAGGAGTCATGACACCTGCGTTCACTTTACTCTTGTCACGGTCATGGTTTTGACTCTTCAGACCAAGAAGTTCCAAATAGAGAGTTTAGAAAATATGTATGCTGTACAGCACCATTAAAGTCTATAAATACCTGGTGTAGAAAACTATGCTTTTACATTTGTAGTAGGCTGGTTTTGAAGATCCACCTCTTCAGGATCACAATTGCCAAATGACAGTCCTTTGGAGTATCATCCCACATTACTTTTACAGCTCTTAAATTCCCGTTCCTAAGCTAGATCATTTTGTGAATTCCAGTTGACTATAACCTCCTTTAAACTCCAGTTTTAAATTTTCCTTTGGGACCTGTGACTAGTATGAGCAAGTTTCTTTGAGGCTGCTCGGAACAAACGTAATAGATTATCAGCAAGAACATGACCAAAGGGACTAGTAACTAAAACCATCATGTGGCATTATCTCGAAGAAATTTTCATCTTCTTTGTAAGTATACCTTCCAGTTTTTTGTTGTAAGACACAACCAGCATTGACTACTTCAAAGTATTTTGGATGCTTGCTCCCACTACGACTCTTCAAGGTCTGTTTCAGGACCTCATTTCCCTGATACCAGAAAGAATTTATTGTCAAGGTCAGCATGGACTAATTTGTTCCTGACCTGCACCTGAAGATTAGGTAGTCTTAGTGCCTTCCTGGCACTTAGGTCCGAGAAGTGCTCCACCAGGGGCTGTGCATATCCCAATTTCAATTTTTCTACCATGCAAGTAGAAAAGCAGAGTTCTGTCAGGTTTGTTGTGTGCTGTTGGCTTCATTCACATCTCTGCAGTGTTTGCATTCTGGTAGTGCCCCCCACCCCTACCAGAGCTTCAGCATTATATTTACCCCTAGGGTGTATGCCACTGCAGTGCGAGTTGGTGGCCTTAGTGTCGTCACGTTTCAGAAGCTCTTTTGAGAGCACTTACTGCTTTTGCCCAACTGCCCTGCAGGCCTTGACTAAGCAAGCCCAACAGCTGTATTTTGTCCTTTGGTATTCAAGATTCAGCAAAGGATAAATTGTAACCTGTTTTTCTTGTAGTCAGAGAAATGTAGTGAAGTATTCACTCAGGTTACAGGCTGTCCTATGCTATCAAAGCAAGCCAGCTCAATTTTTCAACCCCCATAATGGCAGTAGTGTGACACTTAGCTCTCTCTCCCTGCCTAAGAATCTTGGCAGGATGCCCATCCAAGGCCAATTTAGTATTTTGCATTGGAGCAACTCAGAGATAAATTATAGCTGTTCTGAATTAATGTTTTACATCCTCTGTACTTCCCTGCTTATCAGCAAGAGGACAGAAAACCCACGTATGGAGAAGACAGAAAAGAGATTGCATCTCACTTACTTTGTGTGTAAATTACTCAGAAAGTAGAAAAAAGCTGGTCTGGGGGCCAGGGGGACTGTAATGGGAGGCTGTTCTGATGAAAACTCAGCATAATGTAGAGTAGTGCTGTGAAAGCATGGTAGATAGTCTATCTTCGCTGCATTTCTTACCACTTTTGAAATCCCTGAGTAAAGACACCCATTATTTAAAACCAGTGAGTCAGACAGAGAAGCTATGAGGCAAAATTACTTGTTGCACTATGGTGTACCAGGATCAGTTTCATTTAAGCTTTGAGAATCCCTCTGTGTTTTTCCTGAACTTAAAAAGTTGGACTCTTGTGCCTGTATAAAACAAATGAAAATGAGTTAGTAAGTTTTACCTGTGCAATTCAAGTCTAGGAGTTAAAGGGAGTGGTGGAAAAATGTTCACTGCAATTGAAAGAATCACCTTTAGCAAGAAGAGATCACTGTACCAGGAATACAAGAATGAGAAAGGATGTCAGTAAAGATAGTTTTAAGCTTGGAATTAAGTTTGGTGGCTAAGAGAGCATTGAGTTTATCAGGGGTGTCATGGTGGCAAGTATTCTGCTGCTGAAGGAGTCTCTAGGAATGCTGTTAGCAAAACCCAATTTAAGAATTACTGTGGCAACATTAGCAGTTCCTCAGTGGAGGAAGCCATCCATAGTATTTCTGGTCACCTCTTTAGCTGGAATAAGGTTTTTTGTTTGGTTGGTTGTTGTTGTTGTTTGGGTTTTGGTTCTTTTTAAATTTGTGTTTTGTGAACCCAGAGGTCGACACCTTTGAAATTAGATTAAGCATCAAACTATAACACATATTTGGCATTATCAAGAACATTCACAAACTGACTTGTGACTGCACTTCTGATTAAGACTCACCCCTGTTGGACACACAGAAATCAAAGTCACAAGATTTTGTCACAACTCCATGGGTGCTTCCAAGGCTCTGTTTCTCTGTGGAGAAGACTGCCTAGGTACTGCTTAAGGAATTCTGAGTAGAAGCACTAGCCAGGGATTTGCTGAAGGTATTAGGCAATTAATTATTGCCAGGAATTTAAAGATTACTCCAGTGGACCCCTGTCTCTGCAGTCTATGTGTCCCAGTATATTCAGAAAGAATCTTTTTTTGACTCTCTTTATAAACTTACATGTTACCAAGAGGTACAGAGGAAAAGTTTAAAGCATTGATAAATTTTCCATGCCTCTCCTTTTTCACTGAATCCAGTAAGGACAGAACATATCTAGCTTGATTGCATTTCAAATGAACTGGTATTTCACCTTCTTTCCATGGTCACAGAAAGCCATTTATTATAAGAGCAGCAATTTGGCTCCCAGCTGCCATGAGATAACATAAGCAGCAGTAATCAGGTTCTGCCATGGCATCCCACTCTTCTAGGTCAGAAGGGTATTTCAGCCTTGCTTATGTAGAAATATTACTGTGCTTCACCTTGTGAAAGACGGGGTGTTTTACAAAGAGTGCATGATTTCTAGAGAAACTTGTTTGTTACCTGTGCTCCGTATAGCCACTGTCTGGAAAAACCCATGTGCAGTAATTTCATCATGGGTTGACTTGTTGACTTCGTGTCATTGGATACTGAGAGAACCAGCCGAGCTATTTTTAAAAGGAAATGTTGGCCAATCCTGTCAACAACACCTGCAGGAACTGGGCAAGGAGTCCAAGGCTCTCACAACTTAGGCTGAGGACAGAGAAGATTTTCTGAGGGAAAATTTTACTTTGGGGAAAGACTGCCTCTTCTCCTTTCTGTCTTCCTCCACCGCATGTCTTTACCACTTCCTTTCCATTTCTTTTGAATGGATACATTAGGTTAAATTCTAGAGGCAGAATTACTGGCTTGGTGAGACTTTCACTTTTTGCAGATACTGAAGTATTGGAAAGTTCTGTAAGAACTGGAAATACTTTGAAGTGTGTTTTGCACTAGCTTTATACGAATCGACAGCCACTATCCACAATTTGTTTTCAAGTCCACTGAGTAACTTTAATCTCATCCTAATAAAGCTGCTACAAAGAATAAGATTGGAAGAGGAAGATAAAACAGATGCAAATGAAAGGTTTTCCTACTATTAAGTTGTTGTGGACTTTATTTATGATGGATGTTTCCAGCAGAGGAAACAACAAGTTTGTGTTTAGGCTGGTGGTCTGGGTGCCCTCTATTTGTCGCTTCTAAGCAATTAAGACATGAGCTATTCTGGCAGTTCTACACTTGCAGTCACAGGCACTCACACCTAACAAACCAGCTTTGTGCAGCCCAAACTGTGCTTTGCCCAGCTGACAGCGTGCTGGAGGGAACAGCTGCTTAATGACGGCCCTTAACCAGCTGTGCTCCCCACTCCTGACACAACAGCTGAGGAAAATACCAGACCTCAAATATGTCTGCACGGCTGAAGATGGGTAAAGCCCTGCAACATAAGTAACAAGTCTGTGCTGGGCCACATGGGCAGATAAAGCTTCAAGAGTAAGCTAATGGACAGCGAATAATTCCATGGTGCACTAAGTACCAGTAAAGGTGGGGCTGTACTATATGTTTGGGGACAGCTGGTCCAGCTCCAACTTCCAAAGTCAGGCACAGAAGCCTTGTTTGATGGTTATGTGTATTTTTTTGTAATCACAGTAGCTTTGACGTGTATTTTGTAGATTGTTCAGGGTTTTTTAACATACTGCAGTACTTAGGCTTCTTCCTAAGCTTAGTTATTGGACAAGTCAAGGATTTATGCATTTGCTCAGCAGGCTCCTTACCTCTCCTGTCTGCACTGAGAGAGAGAACATATACTGAGTGAACAAAACCTGCAGACTTGCTTTGCTTTGCTTTAGCTTTTCATCATGTGCAAGAAATGTTCATTAAGTACCAGAAACTCAGTTGCTTTACATATTTTGCCTAGTTCCACTGACCGCAGAGGAGTAGCATTTTGTGAGGTACACTTACTTTGGTCTGCTGCTGGCTACTGATGAATTTGAACCACGTTAGCGGAGGGAAGGAGCAAAGAGCAGATAACAAAAGATAGCTCCCCCTAATTCTCACACTTTCAACTTCTGAGTAACAATTTTGTTCCTCTTCTTTACACAAAACCCTGAAATATGTGTTTGCATGACCATACTCCAATGAAGCAACCCACCTCTCCCAGATGACTACCAGCTCTGACAAAATCAGTAATTTGAAACAACAGCAGCAGTAGGCTAATCTCTAGAGCAGCCATGAATTGGTAGGATAGTACACGTGGTGATAATAAAAGGTTCTGCTGTAGTATTGTTGGCCCTGAATCTGATTGTTGGCTTTCTCACAGTTTGCTGGGTGTAATTAATACATCCTTTAAAATCCATGCAGAAAGGGAATTGAGAGGATATGTCAATTATTTGTCTTCCACACAGGAGAACATGGGCTCTGAATCATTAATAAAGAGTGGAGAGTGTATAGAAATAAGAGAATTTAAACAATAAAAGTCAATTTTACTGATCTTTCCTCTAGGGTCCTTTCCAAAAGAGGCAAAATTAGAGAATCAATCACCCCACAATTCCTGAGACAAAGAATTTATAGTAGGGTACTGGAGCTTCAGTCTGTGGAAACAGAAATTCTTTGCCTTTGAGCAAATATAGGTGATGTTCTTGTCTCCTGGTTCCTTAAGGACTTGAACCTGTGTGGTCTCTCCTGGATGTTGATGCTTGACTTAACTGCTCTAAGCTGATATTCAGGAGCACACAGCACAGCTGAAATATAGGCAGGATTTCTGTGTAGTTAAAGTAGTTTAGCAAGTTTTACTGAATCTGTGCAACTCATATTTTGCAGGCGCTTGGCCAAGTTTTGGTCTGGTGTAAATGAATTTTTGATAGCTTCTGTCAAATTTCAGAAATTTTCACCAAATGCTTTATGCATCAAAGTTTTTTATAACTTGAAAAAATTAAGGAAAATGTTTTAAAAGATCTACAAAGCCAGGGACAAACCACATTAATTTTCCATAATCCTTTGGTTGGCAAAAGTACTTTTGCAGGTATGTTGAAGTGTTTGTTTGCTTGGATTTTTTTTTTCCTGTTTGGGTATTTTTTTGAGGGGGGAAAATGGATTTACACTGCATACAGGATCTTGTAACTGTGAGTGTCAGATGACTTTATGTGAAAAAATATGACTTAAGAAAGTTACTTATATGAAAACAGAGGCCCAGCTTCATATGCAAGGCATAAACATAGAAATACAAAAGAAACAAACATGACATCTAAATTACTGAAAAATACTGATCAGGAGGGGTGAAAATTAGAAGACAAGTGGAACTAAATAATTTCTTTCCATGGGGTAAAAACATAGGTGAGTTAATGTGGAAGACGAGATCTTTGGTGAAAGTGAGGAGAGGTGATAATGAAGAAACAAAAGATCTTTCAGGAAAAGAAAGGAACATGTGGGAAGTGGAGTTAGGCTGATGCTAGCAAACTTTAATGTGCAAGGGAGGCAGATGTGGACCTTCAGATGCCAGTTTTGGTGACATGCTAAAGTTCAGGCTGAGTGGCCTCTCAGGTAGTTGTCTAGGGAAGGTGTGGGGTCTCCATGACATCTCCCAGATGTTCAGCCTGGGGCAGCGCTCTAAGCTGGCCCCCAGGGCCCCTTCCAACCTGAACCTGTCCATTAACTCCGGAGCCTAGTGAGGTGTAATCGTGGAGAAAGTGGCACTCTCCACTTCGGGATGAGAGAGCCAGAGCAGTGTTTCAGCAAAGACTGTGAGTCAGTGCTGATAAAAAGGCAATATGCCAGAGTTGTGAGGGACTGATAGGTGCAGGACCTGTGTGGATTAGATTTGCTGTGTGCATATGAACAAGTCTTATAACAATCCTTGCAGAGATTTAATTTATAAACATGAGAAGAAGTGATTTTATGAATTGTGCTACTGATAGGAAATCAGCTTACTTTTTACTTTGGGGATATAACGTGCAGAAGAGAACAGAGCCTATTTCTGTGGGAAATTAAAAACAAAAGAAGGAGCACTGCTGTAGACACTGTATCACTTATGATAAAGGCAAATATTCTTTGTGTGTAGATACATATGATATGCATTTGTATCCTCCCCAGTGTTTTCTAGCACTTAAAAGCAATCAAAATGAAATTTGGTGAAGAAATGATAGCTATTCCACTGGGCATTCTGAAGAGGCAGGGAACCAAACTTCTCCTAGTTTTCTGTCTCAATTTATGTCTCTATTTTATTTTTGTGTACTCTTAGACTTAGAAACAGAAACAGCTTTTGAGAGGAAAATGAGTCTTCGGCATGAAGAAGATCTGAAGACGAATAACCTCAGCCCAGAGTTTGCCATGCTTACGCAGCATAATCCCAAATGCTTCTCACCTTTGCAGACTAGCTCCAGGGAAACCTGAATGAAAAGCTTGCACACTGCTTTGGGAACAAAGCATTCCCTTGCATGTTTCCCCTTGAATACATTTTGGACAATTGATTAGCATCAGTCAGAGGACACCAGGAAAGTAACAATGCAGAGGAATATCTCTGACATTGCTTTTGTCCTGTTCCCCTAGAAGAAGACCAGGAAAAGTTAAAGCTTATGGTCTCACCTCAGGAGTCGTGTTCCTCTGCAGACATCAGTGGAAAGGCAGTGGTTTAGGTCTCCTTCATGCTGGTGTCAGGCATCCCTGTTCCACACAAGAGTGTGTGTCCTGAAGGACTTCTCACAGTCATGGCTCATAGCTCTCTTGGCTTCGAGATCGGTGTTTTCCACATCCCACAGGGAGGCAACCATCTGCAGCAGCTGATTCACCTCTCCAAGATTGCTCCCTGTTATAAGTATTCTGGAACTTTGTCAAATGTAATTTGAAGTGAGCCACTTTTTGGCTTCACTGAGTCTGGTTTCTTTCCTGTGGTCCTGCACCACTATCATCTGTGGTTTGTGTATTATTCTCTGCCTCATTGTGCTGTAACCTGTTGTTCATTAATCTACACGCAGGCAGTAGGTGCCCTAGGGCAGTGTGCCATAGCTGCTCCTCCAGCTCCCAGACATGTCCTCCTCTGCCTTAATTTTTGCTGTGGGAAAGATTTTCCATTTTCACTGAGGTGACTGTTGCCACTGCTGCTCTAGTTATTCCTGCACCTCCTGGCTCTGCCTGTTTAAAGGTGCAGTTCCCTGATGCATCCCAGGTCAAGTGAGAGCTGCAAGTGCTATAGGACTATGTTATTTTGGATTTAGGGTGTTTATTTAAACTTCTCCCATGACACACAATCTGGACATTAGACTGCAAATGGCTAATGTCAACAAGTAAAACTGAGATCCTGATCATAGTCACAGAGTAACAGGCATTTCTGTTAGAGTAAGAACATTGCACAAATGTTCGTTCTTGCTTTTCTTTGCTGCTTAGGAAAGTGAATGGTGGAAAATTTGCAACTGATGGCATTCTAGTTTCCATTGCTACTGATGGCATTCTCATTTCCATGTCTTGTTTTTTGTTTCACAGGGTATATGAGCTTTCTTCTTCTAGGCCATATTCTCATTACTTAAGCAGGCAGAGTAAATTGGATTGATGGTTTTTTTGTACACTAACTTTTTTTAAAGATAAAATATGACACTTGCCCTGCATTGTGAATTAAAAAGCAGCAAGCAACGGAAGAATTTCAGCTCTCGTTTTACAGGTCAGTCCTAATGCTCTTCCAAGGACATCCTCTCCAGAGACAGGCCACATACTACAGGGATGTTGAGGTGTTCCTCTCTCAGGACAGGCATCTTGTCTTCGTTCAGGTGGGGTTCAGAGCTCTGGTGTCTTGCTGAGGACTGGGATTGTTTCTGTGGGTTAAGTCAATGTCAGCACTTAGAGCACTGTGGGTAGCAGTGACTGGCTGTTCTCCCATTCTCTCTCTTCATTACTAAAGCCAGCTTTAGTAATGAAGCAGGGGGAAAATGAAGTGTTTTAATAGTGAGCTAATAGGAATTGACCTCAGATGGCATTTCAGACATCTGATGCATGAGCTACAACAGATGCCAACCCAAAAATTAGAGATACTGAATTAGGGTAAAAGCATTGCAGAACAAAACAAAACAAACATCAACTCCCCCAAAAAAGACTCAAAAGAATTAACACTCTTCAGTCATAATTTTCAAGATACAAAGTCTGACTCCTTCTACCCTTGCAGGGCTCTCTTCATACAGTATGTTTGGACAATCTCCTTGAGCCCGAATAAATGTGTGTGTTATTTTTCCCCAGTTTTCTCTCACTTCTATACCTCTGTCCATGGAAGTCTTACACAGACCTGTGTCAGAGCACTACCTGCTTATCTCAGATTGCCTGTGGGGGCTCCTGTGTTTTTGAGAAGCCCATCCAGAAGCAGAGATGCAGCTGCAATAGCACTCAGGTAGCACCTACACAGTGATCCAGTAATGCCATGCTTTCAGAGCATCAGATCTGTCAGGTGTCCATCCTTCTGGCAGCACAGTTCCTACAGTGGTGACTGCAGGAGGCAGAGCAACCAGACCCAGCTGGTATATTTGATGCTGAAGATTTCAGTGTGACAGGATTTAGTAAATGAAAACTCAGCCAAGAGTCATCAGGAGAGAGATTATTTGACACGGGAGATAGATTGTCCCCTACATCAGCTTGCTCTTTAACCGGATACTTTGGTTCTCTTCCATTTTCTTAGGGAATACCAGGTAAGAAGAAATATATGTACAGGGAAGGGTAACACATTACAAATGTTTGCTGAACCAAACATACATTCGGCCAAGATACTGCCAAATTGAGCAGGTTTTTTATGTCACCTGTGAATAGATAACTAGCCTAAACAGACTTGAAAACATCTCAGGCAGAATCCCAGTTTCAAACAAAGGATGTTCGTAGGAACATGCCAGCTTCCAGTATGTCACATTCTGCTTTTCTAGGATAAGCAAAATTGAACATTGACAAATTTATATTTCTTGGATTTTACATCCTCCTGTTTAAAACACAAGCATTGGAGTCAAGTATTGATTGCAGAGTCAGTATTTAACTTTAAATTAAGTAGAAAATGTTGCACAGTTAGATACAGACTAGTGAAAGGTAGGTAGTGTGTAGGTAACGATCAGTTTTAAAAGCAGAAGAAAACTTGTACAATAGATGTTGCGGTCTGGGTGGGTTTTAATTTTTTTTTTATACCTCCAAACCAATACGAAATAAAATATCAGTCATCCAGTAGTCTCTGAGAAGGGAGGATTATGTGAGTAATGGTCAAACTATTGAGCCAGCTTAAGAGACAGCCTTTGAATTTTTGGCAACAGAGGTGTGTAGCCCTAGACTGGAACCAAACGTTTTATGCCAACGTTAGTGAATAGTGCTAAAAGTTCATGCAAAATAGGACAAGTTAGACCTTTGACATTTTCCTCACAACTATTGCTTTTCAAATCACTCTCTTTGCATGCAAACATTTGTTGGATTCATCCATTATGCATGTCCTGGAAATTTGATAGAAGTCTGATATGTTCCTTCTAAGAGGCTAAAGCCAGCTGCACAACCCAATTGTAAAGACGTCGCTTGCAATCTTGTTAAGTGTGTTTGATATCCCTCTGACTTTAATCTTTTAGGTGGGAATTTAAAAATGCTAGTCCTCTCTGATTTTAGTGAACATTAAAGATAGCACACAACTGTACTTTAAAAAAAAAAAAGGTTCAAAGGATTGTTAGCAGGTCCTCTAGTAAAGATTTCATTTTTCTAATGGTAATAAATGTGTTATAGAAGAAATTGCATAGAAGTAACTGTATATCTTGGTGCCTGGATTTTTGAGAAGTATTTCAGGAATATGACTTACTTTAGCTAACTTGTCCATGTGTCTACCAGACTGTGCCCTGGCTGGAAGTGTTCTGTGGGGTTTTTCTGTTATTTCTAGAAGAAGGGTCAGCTATATCTGTGGCTTTGTTTTAATCACATTTGTTGAATAGCACTGTACTGTGACATTTTCACCTACTACTGTATCAGATTAGTGGTACATTAAGAACTCAGGCGAAGATGATGTCACCAGCAGTCTGTCTTCCAGCATCTCGATTGCCTAGTTATCCCAGCAAACATGGTATGAATAAGCCAGTTCAAAGTAGGATGACACCTGAAATGTGTGTGAAGCTAACGTGCTGTGTTAAATATTGCCATTAGTATTATTGCTACCTAGTTCTGTGTGACTTCACCCAGAAGCTACACAAATCTTTGTAGAGGTATCAGCTTCCTTGTGATACGGATGCTGCTAATGAACTTTCATTATTGATTTTTGTTCACACAAAAAGTGTTCAAAATAAAGTCAGATTAAAAAATGGAGGCCTTGCCCTGGTTTATATTGCCTTCCTTTATGACAGATTTAATTGGAAATCTCACAGGAAATTAGACTGGAAAATTGCCAGCTGCGTGGCTGGCGTGCCATGAAAAATCAAGTGTCTATGTCTTTCATACTGCACACCAAAGCAGCTTTATCAGTTATCTGGGATTTCTTGTGAATTTTAGGATATGAAATATGACATCAACATCTTCAGCAGCAAAAATATTTGGAATTACATAGGGTTGAAAAGCTATGCAAGTGTTCATAGGGAGTTTGAAAATTGGGGTTGAAGAGTCTTATATTGTCATCTTAAAGTGTAAAAGGAAAAGGCTACAGAAGCTAAACCATCCCTAAACACAGCCCTGTTGACTGTTAATTTCCTAAGGATCTTTTCCAAAGAAGCATTTGGAAGAATTGCTTTTTCAGTGTCAGCCTCTAGAGTATTTCATCATGTCAGCCGCGTGTTCCACAGGAGTAAAAATTAATGGCAACATATCTTTTACAAAAGTCCCTTTTGGATTTTGAGGTTTACCTTTCCTGGTACACAGGGTGTCTCCAGGGAAGATTACTCTGAAGTTACCTACTTGGCTGTAATTTGTTCATTCAAGAGAGATCAGTAAAACCAGAGAGGGAGAGAAAGAGGAGTGCTCAAGTCTTTCTGTCTGTCCTACTTAGATGGAAAAACTTGGTTACCCTGGGACCAGAGTCATATGGAGCTGTTTTCACTGGCACGAGTGAAATCTAGGCAAAGATTTCTCTCTCTGCAGAGGGATCAAAGTGCCATGCCTTTTGACAAAAAGTTATTTCTTAAAGCCATGTTTATCCCATGACCTTGTCAGAAGTGGATTACCATCCTCCACAGACTCTGGTATTCTGTAGTTGTACAAAGCAGGAAGCAAGCACTTGTGCTTGTGAAACTGCTGGAAATAATTCAGCTGTTTACATGTGATGAGAAGTTTTTAAACTAGCCTGCCTGATATTGGTTAGCTGTTCCTCTTTAAATTGAAGCTGCCAGAAATATTTCATTCTAGACAGAAGAAAAAAGAGGGGAAGAGCGATGAGCAAGGAACCTTTTATTTGGCATAATTTAAGGCTATTTATCTATTACTGGCAGCAGCAATTGGGAGATTTGGCATATTTCTAGCAGTTTAAATTAGAAGATGGTAGCTCTGTATACACCTTGAAACTGATTACTTCACCATCACAAGTATCATCACAAAAGACAAGTATACTTGACTATTCATTTCAGAGGCTACAGTCTTTCACAAATTGTTTGAATACAGTTTTGTGCACACACTAGTGCTTTTGGCATCAGGAAATTTAATACAATTTGAACTGATATCAGTGTAATAGATGGAATAATCTATGTCCCAGGAAAAATTACACTTAGCAGCTGCAGATATTCCATATCTAACACATGGTGTTTTCAGGAAGGAACAAACTGGAGCAAGACAGATGAAAACATTAGGAGTCTCAGGCATTCAGGTCAGAGCACATTAAAAGAGAGAGATTTGGCAGACATCAAAGGTGGAGAAGTTGGTATTTTCTACAGCTTTTTGCTATGTTGACAGTGCAGGTTAAATTTCAAAAATGAAGAATAGAATTATAGAAAGAGTGGAAAAGAACAGTAGGAAAATTCCTCATTTCTATTTCAGGGATGCAGGTTCTTTTCAAGTCAATACGAGTTGCTTGCTGGTATGATCTTTGGAACAGGAAATGAAGTCAAATAACTGCAACAAAAAGCTTATGCTTACATTTGAAATGGAAGGACTTCACCACAATTACCTCTTGCTGTTTTTTTTATTCAGATAAAGTGGTATTAGAACTGTTTAAGTGTGAGTGAGGTTTATGTGGTGGCATGGTGAGACGTTCCTGGTTGGCCTAATTGCTGCAGCCCTGTCAACACACATCAGCTGTAACCCATAGGAACTAAATACTTGTTAAAACAAATCATATTTCGTCCTTCATGCTTTTTGAATCTAATATTGTTTTAACAGTATGCTGGGTGTACCAGATGATTGATGCTGTCACACTGCAGATAAAATTTATCATTCTGTCATTTTTATCCAATACTTTAGAAGCATTTTGGTTCAAGCTGGAATCTGAAGGAATGTTGCACATCTTTTTTACAGCTCAGCTGTAAAAATAATCCATCTAACTCTCAGTGATTAATTGGCAGACATTTCCTAAACACAGACCTAGAATAAATTAGTAAGTTGGTTGTACCTGAATATCTCTTGAAAGATACGTGCTGTAGTTCTTTTTAAATTTCCTACAAGGGGATATAAATGAATATGGTATCAAATACAAACGCACAAATTTGTATATATACACAAAATGTATATGTCAACTGCATGAAAGGAGATCAGTTATGTTTAATCACATGCATATTTGGCCTCATTTCATAATGAAAGTTACAGACTGATATCAGCTATTCATAACAGTTACATGGGATGTTGTTACACAGAAAAACTTCTTTAGCTCCTCAGCTGTGAGCATTTGTCAGAGCTTTTGCCGGGAAAGATGACCTGCGAGGACTATGTTCTGTTGAAGTCATGGCTGGAAACTCAGAGCAGTATTTCAGTGGTTTTGTGTTATCCATGACTATTAGAAGGTCATAAAATTATTCTAAAAAGGATAGAGACTGACTTCTGGTATGGCAGAAGTTCCATTATATACTTCAGAAACAGATAGTTACTTTATCTTCAAGTCTGCTTGACTTGAATTTAGTCTATATTAAGTTATTTTGCCTGTGTCACGAGTCACAAGTTATTGCTGCTGAATCCAGAGAAATAATTGGGGTGAATTCAGCTTGGGGTGAAAACAATGACAGCTAAATTTGCTTGCTCCTTTGGAAACTTGATGCAGGAGATTGTGTTTGGTACCCTTCCACATGTGCTACATCATTTGCTCTTTCTGTGTTTCAACAGGCCTTGAATAGGGGCATTGCTGCTGTCAAGGAAGATGCTGTGGAAATGTTGGCCAGCTATGGGCTGGCATACTCCCTGATGAAGTTCTTCACGGGTCCGATGAGTGACTTCAAAAATGTAGGTCTGGTGTTTGTGAACAGCAAGAGAGACAGGACCAAAGCAGTTTTGTGCATGGTTGTGGCTGGCGCTGTAGCTGCTGTATTTCATACTTTAATAGGTAAGGTCACTTCACATCTAGTTAATACGACTTTTAATTTGCTTCCCTCACCCATTCTTCAAACTGCTTAAGCTGTAGGCTTAATATTTCATTTGTAAGTGCAACAGGAGATGCAGAAGAGATGAACTCTCTTGGGCTGGTATCGTGCCCATCCACGTAATTTTTATTGCTTTTTTAAACAGGTTATTAAGGAGCAGATTCCAAGCACAGGGCTCTCCTGCCTGAAAACAAAACATGCTACTGATCTCTTTCAGTCAGGTGTGTGAGCAGAACTTTGACGAGCTTGACAGGTTGCCTGAAGCTGACAGCTCAGTGTTACTGTTAGGTAGTGATGATCAGCTAGCAGTATCTGCTGGGTTGGTTTGGCAGGACTTCAAGATGTGCTTGGTAGGGCTGTTTGTCAGTTCTTGGTGGCATTGTTGGTGTACTCCCTCTGTACCTGTTCCTTTGCTACTTTTCTCACAGTGCAAAACTCTCAGCAGTCTGGTGCCAGCATCCTCATTAAAATATCAGGTAGTACTCTCTACTGCTGCTAGGCATCATCCACTTCTGTTGAATAATTAATCTGTGAGGAAGAGGTTAGTAAGAGCAATTTATACCAAGCACAGACCAACTCACTGAGTGTACTCTGAAACAAAGAAAATACACAAGCAGACACAAACTGAACATTATAAAAAAGGAAGCCACAGGATTTGCCAGTTTTTGAGAGCCTAGAAAAATGGGATATCAACTCAAGCATCAGCCACATCAATAACAGCCATTTAACTTGGAAGACTTCTAACTTCATCCTCTCCAAGAACTCCATGAGATTCTCTGCACCTTCTGGCTCATTCTACAGAGCTGAAACTTCTGGACTGTAGCAACGAGGAACAGGAGATGCTGGAGGAAGAAGCAGAGTGCACTGCATTGAACAGGTAAAATCCTAAAAATCTGAGAGTTGTAAGGTGTGGGAGGGAGGAGCGACAGCCTTTGGAGGCATGTATTCGTTGACAGGCAGTAGCATTGGATTGGATCACCACCAGTAGGGTGTCATTCCATCACAGAAAATGGGAAATGCAAGTGTAATGGCAGTATCCTGAATTGCTGTGAAATCTCAGAGTGGCCCCGAAAGGCGACAGCATTCATTATCAGGCTGTTAGTGTCTCAAGAGCAACATGTGCTGCAGTTCATCATGAATAGAATAGAATAGAATAGAATAGAATAGAATAGAACAGAACTGTTTCAGTTCCTGTCTGAGTAGGTACAAGGTCCATCTGGTAAATACAAATGCCCTCAGCTCTCACCCTTTAACAAGCTGTATTCACCAGCTCTATGTGCCTCCCAAGCACTACAGTTTGTTTTGACCATCATATCTCTTATCCCAGTACTGATAGACGAGCCCTGTGCTATTTAGCTTTGTTCCATGTTACAGACATAAAAAATGCTTACAGTAGTGGCTCACTAATCAGGGCAACTGTGTTCCAGGGATAAGATGTCACTGATTTTATAAGCTGAATCCATGCATTCAAGTTAATTTAATTCGCTGATTTTGATTGGTCACTTCCTAAACATGTTTACATTTGAGGCTGTTTTATTGAGTCAGTGTTATAAGTTTTGGCCCATTTGTATGTTTGGCTCTCATATTTCTTTGCTTGGAATGTTTCTTCAGCCCTCAGAGCTGCTCTTCTAGTTGCTCACTTGCTTTTCTGCCAATGCTGGTCAAAGTTTTTGCCTTTGCCAGCTGGATAAAAAGTTATTTTCTAGTCATACAGTATTTTATTTTAAGCTAGGATAGATTTTAAGAAAGTTTTAAATACAACTATAAAAAGTGAAAGACATAACTGGATTTTCCATGTGGGACTTCTTATTGAAAGGAGGTCTTTGGCACCACGGTTGTAAAACCTGTCAGCTAAGTTTCTTGCCTTTGCCTGAAAGTAGAGCCCCGCTGAGTTCAGAACCTCTGAAATGCACTGTGCAGATACTGGGAAAAAAAGAAGGCTGTGCTTACCATGCTTTAAAGTCCTGAATTAAAGGACTGCACACAATCTTTCAGCTTTTTATGGTGACAGACTGCAAAATATTTTTTGGTATTTTAACTTGTCTATGCCTGAAAATATGCAAAGGCCACAGCAGAGACTGGCAGAGAGCCTGAGGGAATGGAATTAGTCAGATGCTAGCACCAAGTGCCTGGGTGATGTTGCCAAATTTTATGTTCCAAGTTTCCTTTGAACCTATTTCAAGTCCTGATTATTTTGCTCTGACCCACAGATACACAGCCTGCCTAGCAGGAAGAAGAGGAGTCCAGTGACAGGCAGCCTCCTAGGACCTGAGAGTACTCCCCAGCAGCTGCAAGCCTATCACAAGCCATCTACAAGTGAGACAAATACAGGTCACTGATGCTTGGTAGATGAAAAACAGAAACAAATAACACTTAGGGGACTGAATTTTTTCCACCTGCCATAAATATAGGGCTAAGGAAGATGACATGTCTATCTATCTGCCATGGATTGTCAAAGCACAGGAAGAAACAGAAAACAAAAAAGCCCAATGAAATAAGGAGTACCAAAAGGAGGAAAACAAGTGGTGGTAGAAGCACAGTGACCACAATGAATCACCACATTGCCAACTGTGATAGAGACTATTTGCAGTCTACACACACAGCGCCTCACAAACAGTGGTCTCTACTCATGGAAAATATCAAACCAGACTGTTTCACGCACCTGACTCATGCTTCATTGCTTCAGCACAGGCTCCCCACTGCTGCTTCCCCACTGGGGCTCACACAGTCCTCTGTGCCAGTGACTGGCTGAGCTGAACCACTTGAACTCACAGCTGCAAGCTCTGGGTCCCTCAGTCATCACCCAGCCACGTCCTTATGAAGGTCTGCAAAGTCCTCACCAGCAGCTCCTGTCACTCCCCTGTACAGGTAGCAGTAACAACTGAACACCAAGTTGGCCAAAGGGATTCAAAACTATATTCTCATCCTGCTTCCAACGCTGCTGTAAACCTTTTCAGTGCAGTATTCCTGGACTGGCTGTTTCAGGTGTGCTCTGGAATTAGAACATAGTATTCTGCCTTCTTTCCCCAAAGTGGGCTACTTTGAGGGCAGCTACTGCCACCGATTGGTTTCCCTGGTGGGAAGTTCACTATGGAGCCAGGGTCTAAAGTGTCTTGTTATTTCAGAGATTGGCTTTTTGGTGGCTGTAAGAGAAGGGATTCAAGATGCTATGCCTGTCTCTGCATATTTTTGACATCTTACTAAATTGCCAGCTTGACAGAGGAGAAAAGTCATTTATATAACATTATGCTAACATAATGCTTTTCTTAGCGTTGCTGGTAAGCCCTCCAGACTGAGTCTTTTAACATCAGTGTCATGAAGAGTATGCCCATTTTCTTTGGCAATAAAACGGCATTGTTCAACTTTTCACTAGTTTACTGAGAAAGTTTGTTTCCTTTAGAATCATTCTCAGTAGTTCTAGAAATGACAGGGCAGCAGTTACTTTGAGGAAACATCCTCTTTGCTTTTTTGTGATTAAAAACTACGTGATGGATCGTTGTCATCACCAGGAGAAAAAGGATGGAACTTTAGTAACCAGTCAACTTAAGTGTAGGTTAACTTTTGCAATAATCTATAGCAGATTGGATGGCTATGACATGCAAGTGATTTGTTTTGTGCCCATTTATGACTGTCAGGCTGCTGAACATGGGCCACAGATTGCACAGGGGAGAACTTCAGCAGTTCCCAGCAATTCCGCTGATACGTTTGAACTTCCCACATGCATGATCACTGCATTTACATTAAAAAACTCCCTAGGAAGTGAGACATAGGTGTAATCCCACCAATTCCAGTTTAACACTACTGGAATTTTCCAGAGACTAGAAGTTACGGAGTGGGTTATGACAAGTTGAGGTATTTTCTTTTTTTAGTCAGTCTTGTTCCAACAAGACCACTGTACTGGGGTATACAAAACATTTTACCCTGGAAAAAAGAGACAGCACAGGAACGCGAATCAGAATATAATCTGGGATTGCTGCTTTCCCCTTCCCCTGCCCCCCCAAAATAAAAACAAAATGTTATTCATTAAAAATCTGTCCTACTTCAGCATGGTCATTGCCAAAGCAGTGACATGCTTCCCTGGCTGCCCCAACCCTTTTCCCATGACAGGGGCGGTTTCTTTTCAACAAGGTATTCAGGACAAAGCAAGAAAGCCTATGACCAAAGCATGTTTGGATAGCAGTGATTGTATTTCAGTTAAAACAGGATAATGTTGAGATTTATGAAACTTTCGCTTATATGAAGATATTTCAGATACTGAAAGTCAATCACAGATATGGGAAAAACAGCTAATGCAATTTTGGACCAGATCCGAGCACAGAAAAATATGATTGCAGTAATCAGTCTTCACTGAGATACTCCTAAGCTGTTTTGGTTTTCTTTAATTCATGTATTGCTATAAGCAAAGAAAAAGAAATCACACCACCTTAAACACTCCGGTCATCTGAGCTTTCACATGAGGAAAACAGAGGCTTTCTCTTCTGTTCTAAATTCAGGCTAACCAAAGACATAAAGAAATCTATCTACTCTGTGGCATCTCCAGATGAAGATTTGCTATAGTTTTTTCACATTGATATTTTCCTCTCTGCTCAAATCACTTCGCTGAATGAATTGGCTAAGTGCATCAGTCATGGTGGTAATAACATCAAGTTTGTGGGTTTGGTTCCTATACAGGCCATTCTCTTAAGAGTTGGACTTTTTGGTCCTTGTGTGTCTGTTTCAATTCAGAATATTCTGTGATTGAGAAACTGATGAGCATCAGTTTTGGCCATGTGAATCATCTTTCTGACAAGCAGCAGAATAGATTTTTAACTTCTCAAGTCTCCAAGTTCATTTTTAAAACTGGCAGCAAAGTATGTAAATGGAATGTGTCTAGAAAGAGCACACTGGAACCCAAAATCATGGTTTGGAATTTTTTCTTCTGGTAAAACTATTTTTGACATATGTAGCTCCATGTCTGGAAGTAAATGGTGTCACTTCCTCTGAGAGTTTTTTCTTTATGATTTACGTATGACATGCTCAGTAGTAGTCAGCTCCAAGATAACTACAGTGCAGCTATTTGTCTGAGACTGCTGGCATCATTAAGAATGTGTTGTTTTAAGGGTGTCTGAAGTTTGTGTGGTAGTAATTGGCTTGCTAGAGAAATCTAGGAAATCCAAATAAGTGTACAGTTTTCAGTGTCATTTCTTGACCTTCTGGGTCTTAATACTCAACTGGAAAAACCAAAAGCAAGAATTCTTAACTTACGCTTCAGTTAAGAAGAAGAGTGCATAACTTCTGTAGCAAACCTGATCCTTAGACATAGCAAGTCAAATGAGGTATTAGAGAAGAGCAAACAGGCAGCTCATCTTGGACATGGACTTCTCTCTTTTAGTTGAAATGATGCAAGAAGTGGGAAGCACCATCTGGTTTAGATTCATGTAATACTCTCTGGCTCTATCTGTGTTATTAATTTTGTACCATTCTTCATTATAAGTTTGTAAGGTTGGCCAAGGTTAAGTTCTAATTGCATCAGCAATTGCTGGATTCGCAGCTCAGTGACACATGCCTGTATGTTTGTCAGTGAATCTCAGCTTGCTGAGTCCTTCTTTGTGAGGATGGAAACGTTCACGGACATCAAAAGTGAGTGTGTGCTTTCACTGGCATATGAAATGGTTGACTATTTTTGAAATAATGTTTTAAGCTTAACTATTATGAATTTAAAACCAAAATCACATAAAAAAGTGCAGTTAAACTTTTTTTTGATGAGTGAGGGAAAAAAAAAATCTTTGAAGCTTGCAGAGCTCAGTGCTGATATCCCTAGAAATCTTAAAAATGTGGTGCTATGAGTTGTAGTGGTATAAGTGCCTTGAGAGTGCCCTGCCAATAAACTACAACCCTTATCTTAGAAGTGAGAGTAATTTAACTTCTGACCTTCTGATTCTGTCAATTTTTCTGTGGGGAAAAAAAACAAACCAAAAAAGCCCCACGCAATGGCCTTTAGAGACAAAAAAGCTACTTATTACTCACATTCTAAACACTTTAAAAGTCTAATTTAAACAGAGGAAGGGGAGGGAGAACAGGAAAGGGTGGCTTGTGCAGCATGCTGTACTTCTAGCACTGCACTGCTGGCGGTGGCCCCTCCACAGAAGCAGGTTCCTTGGGATGTGGACTGTTAGTCTCTATGTGGAGCATTAGGTGGTGTGTTTCCTGCACTGGTTTTTAAGTTTTTGTGCAGAAGTGTAAAGCACACTCAATGGAACCTAAGAGAAAGTTCAATGAATCTGGCCTTCACACGTGGCTTGTCTCACAGACCTTCCAGATTTCTTTCCTTCTTTGAAATAAGTTGATTCAGGAACCTCCATGTACTGCTCTGCCGTAAAAGCAGCTTTCCACAAGGACTTACCACACAAAAAACCCTTCATAGCAGAGAGTTTTCAAAACACCAAGTGAGGATTGGCGCATGGCTATTCACGCAAAAATACAAAGAGGCTGTGCTTGATGTTTGATTGAACTGCAACAAGCACCTGAACACTAAACCCCCTTCTTCAAACTGAAGAAAAGTTGGAGTCCTGGTTTAAAATTTTTCCTCAACCGTCTTCAAAAGGAAACAAGGCTGGGACTGCCTCAGGAAGATGGCTAAGCAACTTGGAATTTACTGAGTGAATTTGGAGACTGTGAGTCTAACAGTCATAGTTCAGGGGAAAAACATATAGATAGGGACCAGCATAGGGAAAGAGGGAGCTTTTAACATTTTTAGCATCTTTTGGGCAGTCCTGCTTATCTGGAATGAGGCTTGTGCTTGTTCATAGTGCTGTCATGCCACCTTTTATTTTACTATCTTGTTTACACCATCTTGTTTGGACTCAAATAGTCTTTTCAGTTCTGTTAATCATTTAACTGCTGTATCTCTAAGCCATCACAAAACAATGACAACTTAAACTCCTCTTTAATTGCTTCCAAATACTGTTTACAAGTTATGAGAGGCACTTTTAGGCTAAGAAGATTGAATTTGATGACTAATGTTAGCATTTGTCAATCCAGTTATGAGACCTGCATGCGTGAAAAGGATCAGTTTCCTGAAATACCCTATATGAAAATCTGTACAAAGACAATAGGGTTGTTATAAATGGAAAATTAGATAGATGTTCACATTAGAAATAGTTAACTTAGAAAATACATGAGTAGGAGAGAACTGAAATAAGGTTCCCCAAACACAAATAATTCTGCCATTACTTGCCTTGGGGAAGATCAGCCTTACAGCCTAATCATTCTTTTAACAGCTATTGCAAGTGTATAGAGGAAATCAAGTAAGGATGTGCAGGTCTAGAGCATAGTTTAGAAAAGGCTAAAACTGATCTGGATTATTTACCTCTGCATATTGTATTTGTCTCCATAGTTCAGACTTCAGTCACAGCCTTTGTTAGTCCTGGTTCTTGGGAGGACTCTGGAGTTCTTAGAACAGCTGGATAACATGGGTACAAACAGAACTGTAAGCAGTTCTGCAGAGAGCTGTGTGGGGACTTCCCGTGTCTGTGCAGCCTTCAACCCAACCCTTTGTGAAGAGAGGCCAGGAGAGACAGTGTGGTCCAACACTAAAAGTTGTCTTGAAACAGGACAGTGAAGTAACATGCTGGCAATCAGAAGTGGGAGCCGCCTGATTTCCAGAGGTGCCCTGTTGTGGCTTGTGGCTCTGGAGGTGCTGGCTCTAGATACGGACAGGAACTGAGGCTGGTCAAGGCTGCCCAGGGACTGCACAGCAGAGCACACTGTGTCCTGACAACTCCTGACAGAGGTGGTCATTGGGCAGAGTAAGGGAGAGGCATAATGAGTGTGATTGTTGCATGCCATCACAAATTACAGTATCCTTTTACAGCTTTGGGCAGGTTTACAGGTAATGTCATGAGAATGCAATGAAAATAGATGTTCTCAGCATTTAAAAGGCGCTATATCCCATGAAATACAAAATGCTTGGTGAAAACAGCTTTTCTAACAAAGAGCCTTGATTTAATGAAGGAGCAGTAGATTTTCTGGAGTAGCAGTGTGTTCATTTAGTAAACAGATGTGGCACTTACTATACTCTTCTCCCAATCCAGCCATTTGTTATCACGCCTCTGCCAAAGGTTACTTTAAAAAGAACCATGAGAGCACTTCTTAGTCATAAACAGCAGCTGGTGAGGCTGCAATATCTGAAGCCCTTGCAGCTGTTTACTAAGTGGATGTGTCTCTGAGCTCCAAGGCATTACAGTCTTTCAGGTACTTCTGAATATCTCACCCAAGAGTCCATATGCAACCTTTGTTTTTCATTCTTATCTTGTTTCTCCACAGCATATAGTGATTTGGGGTATTACATTATTAATAAGCTGCACCATGTGGATGAATCAGTGGGAAGTAAAACTCGGAGGGCCTTCCTTTATCTTGCTGCCTTCCCTTTTATGGATGCCATGGTGAGTGCCTGATTCAGAACTGAAATTCAATGTTAATGTTATGTTTTTGTGACCTTAGTTCACAAATTTTGTTGCCTGATGGCAAACTGAAGTATGCAGAAGTAAGGTGTGTCCTTTGCAATTAGTAATTCTATATATACCTAGATTCATCTCTTGCTACGTGGACAGAGCATCTGAATGGACTTCAAATATCCAGAGATCATGACAGATGTCAAAAACCTCAGCTGCCTTGTCAGAGTTACAGTATATGCATGTTGGAAAGCACTGGTCACCTTGTGATAAGCTGCACTGGTTGTCTGTATGTGACCTCATTCTGATTTGTGGTGAAAGATTTGGATTTGCCATGCATTCCCAAATCACCTGCAGAGCTCACAAGGAATAAAATCAATATTTTCTCGAAGCAAATTTGTCAAAAAGATGTTTCTTACCATCAGTTTTTGCAAGCACAGCTAACTCCAGTATATCTCAAATGCTTGGACAAGAGAGCCACACATGGGGAGAGCTGCTGCTTCCCAGATCACCAGACTCATACCAGGCCTGCACATGAAAATGTGGCAACTCTCTTTAATGCCTCTATCTCTATGTAAAACTGGTAAAGGAGGACGTTCTCATGCCAATGCCTCCACCATATTCTCACCACTTTGTCTGCTTGAAACAATTGCTTACAATAAAAAGAAGTTGGATCATTAAAAAGAAGTTTGTTTTCTTTTCCAGACAGTACTTAGTATAACACAGTGGGCCAATGAATATTACACTTCAGAGGTGCATCCAGCTGGTGAATGATTATTTATTAGATTATTTATTATGATAGTTTATCCTGTGCAGCATCTGATTTGTGAAGGGCTGCATTCTTACTAGATGTGCTCAGAAATTTCTATACAGTCTGTAAATTTATCCACTTTCTCCCTGTCAGCCTGGCAATGAAGAACTCAATGCAAGAGTGCTTCCTCTGCATTAATGGCTTAATGTTGGCCCAGGTTCACACCAGGTACTACTGCAGGTTGTTTGTGTACAATGTAACAACCAGAAAACAGTATTTTTGGACCTGAAATCATTCACAATATCATAATCATTTCCCAAACTTTTCTCTGGGTCTTTTTCAGGCATGGACCCATGCTGGGATTCTGCTGAAACACAAGTACAGTTTCCTAGTGGGATGTGCCTCCATCTCAGATGTCATAGCTCAGGTAAAGGCTCCTCATAGAAGTCACTGTTCCCGTTGTGTTGTGGACCAGATGCTTTCCTAAACATGAACTCTCTTTTACAGAGAGTCTATCTGTGCCTTCTCTCCCTTCCGTAAGCAAGACACCAGAGGAAGTAATCTTGTGTGCTGCCCTCTGATCATGTTCATCATGTGAAGGCTGTTGCTGGCAGTTGTGGTTTAGGACAGTCTCACTTGACTAGATCAAGTCAGTTCCCAGGTCTGTTTGGCTTAGGGTCATGCCCTGAAGCACTTCCACAGCCCAGTTTCATACTGGCTGATAAACAAGTTCTGTACATACACGTGTACATTTGGGGAAAAGAAAGGCAAAGAGACCACTGGCTGCTACCAGTCCTGAGGCTGAGAGTGCTTTGAAAGCGATGTCTCTCTCTCTCTGTACATTCTCGCCAGCACTTCACGCAATTCCAGTGAAACGCTGAGCTGGAAGTCGAGGCATGATTCTCCAGCTGACCTGTCAGTTTTGCATGTGGTGTCTAATCCAAGGAAATGCAGTGTAACCTGCCTTCTGAGTACTTGTTACTGTTCCAAAAGGTGAAAGTTCAGAAGTGCTCCAGAAGGGGTCTGTGGTGATAACCCCTGAGTGATTCAGAGAAGACCAAATGTTTTTTGAGCTTTCAGAAGGGAGGTGTTAACTACCCTGTTGCTTTGTATTAGGCACACTGAAAAAACAACATCCATACACACTGATGATGGCCAGTGTTGTAGCATTTAGAAACCAGTATACAGCCCTCTTTTGAACACATATAAAAATATTAGAAATGAAGAGTCCCAGCAACTGTGAACAGTTGCTGTACTGCCCCATTACCAGCTGAATGGCCTAATGACTGGATAAGAAACAGGATAAAATGATACAACATCAAAGGAAATGTGAAGTCAATGTCACTCAGTTCAATTTTCTGTAGCATTTTCCTCCCACTAAACATAAGGAATCCATAAACTGGGTTGAACCATTCAGTCAGTTGCTACTCGTATTTGTCAGGTCTACCCCACTGCAGTGCTGCACTAAATCCCCAGAGATAATACCAATTACTGTAAATGACCTTAACCCCTAGGGTCTGCTCTTGATCCAGTGTGACCCACAAAGTTTCCTGACCCTGGGTGTGTGTCAGGTCATGTGCAGCTAAATAAAGAAACAAATTCTTATTTTGGCCGTGCCCTTTCCACAGCGGTTGGTGAGTGGGGTGCCAGGGTTGTGAAGAATAAGACACCTGTCATCTTCTCTCAACAGAACACTGCACAGAGCAAGAGCAAATCCAGAACATAAAAAGTTGTGGTTGTCATAGCCCAGAACTTTACACCTACATCTGTGCCCTATGCAGGGAGTAGAGGCACAGGTAGCGGCCACCTTTTCTTGAGTAGCTTCATATGCACATTCTTTGTGACTGACTTTGCTTCTATTTACTGAAAAGCAATGCTTTTGTAGGTTTGAAAACCCTCATAAGCACTGTGGCCTGCCTCAGGAACATTTGCAGAGCATGGTTTTTCTTCATTACTTCTACAGCTCTAGTAATGAGGGAGAGAACCTGCACCTGAATAATGTGTATTTTATTTCTTGTAACTCACTTGAATGCCAGCATGTCCTGGTGGGATTGTCTTGGTTCTGCTCTTCACAGCACCAAACACAATTGGCTTTCCAGTTGTGCCCCCTATCAAGAGTCATTTGGAATTTACCAGGCATTTCATCCACTCTGTACTTAACAAAGAGAATAATATCATATTAATCAGTTCCTTTACATTTTATGGATTGAGCATTTAGTGTTAAGAGGCTGAATTATGAATTGTTCATTAGCCCAAAAGTTTCCATTTAATTTACATTAATGTGGCACTCAGCTGAAAAGCAAATAATGAAAGAGTGAAATTTCACTTGAAAAAGTTGAAAATTAGGTTGACATAAGACTTCCTGCTCCTAAATGTTGAAATGAATCTTTTAAAACATCTGGCTTTTTAATTGCTGCTACCCTCCCCACTGCCCAAGAAAAAAAAAAAACTAGTAGGGCTTAGAAGCTGACCCTAGAAGCATGTCTCCAGCCTCAGTATGTATCAGAATAGCACATTCTCCTGGGAAGGGTGACTCTCAGCCACCTGCTTGCTGCCAGACCTTGCCAGACTTTCATGCCAACCTTCTCCTATTTATGGGTTCTAGTCTGACACCTGCCCAACCTTCAAGTCCTGTTTCATAGAATATGAAGTTAACTCTTGTTCTTCTCATGCACATTACCAAATACTGAGAGATCCTGGCTAAAGTTTCTATAGATACTGTAGCCATGCAAGTTGCTGGTTCAGATCGACTTGGTAGGAATCAGACAGGAGATGTGTTGGCCCTGAAGAAGCACACAGACAAATTGTTAATCATCTGTTTGTTTTCTCTGCAGGTTGTTTTTGTAGCCATTTTGCTTCACAGTCACTTGGAGTGCAGGGAGCCTCTCTTGATCCCAATCTTGTCCTTATACATGGGAGCACTTGTCCGATGTACCACGCTCTGCCTCGGATACTACAGGAACATACATGATGTTATTCCTGACAGAAGTGGGCCTGAAATGGGGGTATGTCTTCATACTTGAGTTTTTTCAAACTCAATAATAATTTTACTTGGGTTTTTTGTGTTATAATACTGCATTAATACTGTGCATGAAGGGTCTTCTCTCTGTCCTGCAGGAAAAAACATTTTCAGTTAAAGAGGCATGGTAGAAATTATTCCAGCAACAGCACATGTGACACAATGCCTTCCATGGTATGGATGTGTCTACTGAGGACCTCTGTACTGAGCTGTAAGACAGCACAGCATGAGCTAAATGAACACCTTAGTTCATGTGGAAGAAGATATCAAAATTTCTCTTTTTCTTCAAATGTCATATTGTTTTTCATGTAGCTTTGTCTGGTAGTCAGAACAAATTATGCAGATAGATACCTTATGCATTATTTATTGAGATCCGTGACACATCTTCTTTTGAATCATGCTACCATGATTGAAAATATTTTAGGCTCCTCATATTGAAAGTTTTTGAAATTAATGTACCAAACCGACAATGGATGGGAAAAGCAGAAAACCTTTCTCCATGATTTTGGTCCTGTGATGCATTTTTTTTTTCCAAACATGCTTCATTTTTTTTACCCTGTGTTGCAGGGAGAAGCTACAATAAGGAAGATGCTGAGTTTCTGGTGGCCTTTGGCATTAATTTTGGCAACTCAACGAATAAGTAGGCCCATTGTGAACCTTTTTGTCTCCCGGGACCTAGGTGGTAGTTCTGCAGCCACAGAGGTAAGAAAGGCAATGCTCTCCATTACTGCAAATGATCATTTCGATGGCATTACCTCTCAGCCAAGATGACAAGAAAAAATTGGCTTAAGTATATTTCTCTTTAGTGCTCTTTTTTTTCTGCTTGAAAACAAGATTGCTTGGACTCTCACCATGAGCCCTTCCGCCAGGTCTAATGGGACCTCACCCTCAACAAGACTAGTAGAAATTGTTCACTGAACAGTGCTTGCATCCCAGGTTTTCATGCTCTACATATAGGTACATATAGTCTGGAGCATTTAGATCCCAGAAATTTTAGGACAGTTGACAGTAGTCCCATGTACTACTCTTCCCTGTCATGTATATTTTATGGCTGTGCAAACTGAAGTGAAACTACTGTTAGCAGTCAGTGCATCACAAGAACAGCACAGAGACATAAAAAAGCACATATTAAAAAAATGTGTCTCCTGGTTGGGATAAGAAATGCACCCTGTTTCTCTGGAGGAATTTCAGATTACTCTAGTAAGTCTCCTACAGCTGTTGGGAAACAGATTTCTGGTTGTAATGCAGAGCCTTTACCAATGCTATTTGTTGCTATTAGGATGACTCCAAATACGTGTCACAGCTGGTGATTTACTGGCAGTTTTATACTAACAGTAATTGTCCCGTTCCAGCTTTCTCTGATTTCTGAAATAATTGCCTCTGAAAAGGAAGATGCTGACAACACAGATAACATCAGTGTCTGGAGCATACTCCAGTATCCACAGGAGTTTTACAGGTCCCTATTCAATAATAGCAGCAGCTTTCACTGTGGGCAGGGAGTCCCTGTGAAGGACTAGGCTGTAACATGTTCATGAGGGCCACAAATCCACTTGCACTGTCCAATTCCCACTGCTTTTGTTTGGAATGCCAGCACAGTTGTGGTGATTGGGCTACCTCTTTGATAGTGGCTTTCATAGGGGCCCTTTTCACCTGTCAAATACAGGTGCTAGACATTTAGGAAAACTTTCATGCATATATGTTGGAATAACACTAATTGAGGAAAAATACTGGAAAAGAAAACACTGCTAAAAACTTCATACTTTCATCCAAGCGGAATCTAGCATACAAAATATGGTAGTGAAATTCTTTTTCCTTTAACAGATACTGTGTCTTTGCAGTCTTTTTGGATTTAATGATGAAAATAAGCAAAATAGCTTTTATATTCCTTACTCGATTTAACCTAGTTAGGTTTCATACAGATGGAAATTCTGATGAAAATACAGTAATGGGAGGGTGTGCAATTAGAAAGGGTACTGTCTTAAAATTCCAATTTGTTTTATTTGAACCAATTACTTTTTAAAGGTACCTTAAACATTATTAAAGCTATTATTAGCAGAAAAGGATCTATACCAGTCTCTTCCTCTGTGTGGATATCACTACGTTCCACTCTCATTTTAAACAGTACAGGGAACAAATTGGCTTGCTTACATGGTCCCATGTTTGTATAGATCTTTTAGCCAAGCAAAGACAGCAGTTACATTTATAATGGGAAAATGGACTCAGATAATTTAAAAAATGTATTTTGAAAGTTTGGGAGTGAAACAGAAACAGCAGTAGTTAAAAAAGGTCTTTTTTAACGCTGCCATTGCTGGATGTAAAATGAATCATGAATGGATTGTAACAGATCTGAACCTGCAGACAAAAGGCACCCAAGCACTGTCAATTAATGTGTGGGGGACCTTGTCTTTGATAAACCTCTTGGACTGTACTTGTGAGAGTGTTAAAGGGCCTAGTCTTAAAACTTCAGGCAGGGAATTATTTCTTTCCATACAAATGTTCATCTGGAATTATTTTTGTCTGGTGCTCATTGATGAGCACCAGAGTGGGGAGAGGTGGATTTTTTTGTCTCATAAATGCCTTCTGCCCCCAGGCAGTGAGATTGAGTCCAAACTGAGTCAGCCACTGATGTCCACTGATTTATAGTTTGTCTGTCTTACTTGAAGCTGCTTTATTTATGAGTAACCAAGTAAAATATATGTAAATTGAAATTATGGGGTATGATCCAAAATTACTGTGAGCTACAAGGCATTCTGCTGCTCAGATATCTGTAGGTAAAATAACTCAGGAGCAATGTGGGAGCAAGGTGTTGGGCTTGTAAGGGGTGCACCACAGCTCAACTTAACTATTATCTCAGAGTATCAGAGTGATGGTGAAATGACAAAGCTGACTTAGGTAACTTCATGGCACAAAAAAATTTCATAAGCTTAAAATGCCAGGCCAATTCACGGCCATTTTGATGGTCTTCCTGGAATAAAAAGCTTCCAGTCCTGTGTCTGGTTTTGCATTGTGTCAAGCTCAATGTGGTGATACTGGTGGGCAATAGCACCCTATGTTAGTTTAACTGTTATATTTGAAGATTTGAAGTTCATGTTTCTCTCTCTATTCGTAGGCAGTGGCGATTTTGACAGCTACGTATCCTGTGGGACACATGCCCTATGGCTGGCTGACAGAGATCAGAGCTGTGTACCCTGCTTTTGACAAGGTGAGTGTCCCTGTTAGGGCTGTCATAAATACCTCGTGTGCGGTTTTGCTTGTGTGATCCTCCTAGTTCTCTCTGTTTGTTGTCCCACTGATAGGTTTTCTTAAAATCTAGTTAAAATTAATTGGCTTTTTCTGGCTTCAAGCTGTTGTCTGATTTATGGTTTTAACCTTAGCTCTATGTTACAAGGAATAGATAGGTGCTGTATTTTTAAGGACTAAAAAAAAGTCCTCACTATGAGGTAGCTACTTAGGTAATGAAGTGATTTCTCACAAAGTGTCGTTACTGAATGAGCAAGCTCACGTCTCTGCTCTGGACTTTTTGGTATCTCTCAAGTGGGTTTGGGTTCATTTACTTATGTTAATATTTAGCAAAGGGTGTTTTCTAGGCTCACACTAACACAGATAACAGACATTGTTTTAGTAATACTGACTTAGCTGACCAAGGCTATGAACATTTTTGTTGGTAAATCATGTAAGAATGCAAGGACTGCTCCAGGAACTGAGCACAGAGCAAAAATTAATTTTGTTTAGTCTCTTTTTTTGCTCTGATTTATAACTGGTACTCACTAGTCCATATGTTATGCAAAGAACAGTCCTGTCCTGTGACTCTGGAATTCAAATGCCAGATCCTCTCCTTCTATTTATTTACCAATTAGTAACTGAACTTTCTGGTTCCAAATACTCATGAAAAATATGTTTGTTTTCTCTGGAGTGCATTTAACTGAAGAAAGCCCTGTTTAATACCATCCACCATATTTCCAAGGAGAATTTAAAACCTACACAAAGTCAAATCAGTCATAACCTCCTAACCCGCCTACGTACAACTAAATTGACCTGTCAGATAAAATACCACATGTAGGCTTTCTCAGAGGCCACACTGCTGAAAAGGAACTGCAGCTGCAAACCCAGTGAACTGCAAGATAAAAATAGTTTGGGACAGGAAACTCAGGAGCTGCTAACCTCATTTGATGCAAGTCACAATCAAATGCACTATTGCCAAGCAATAGTAACAGCAATTAAGACTCCTAAATTCAGGTCTCATTTAGCTGCTGAAAGATAAGCTGACAACTGCAGTGGTGACAGGATTAGACCTGGACGATTTGTCCATTTGTTTATTTCAGTTAAAAGGCTTCTCACAGGGCTCTTGTGGGACAATGTGAGGAAGAAAATGCTAGGGCAAGGCACAGATGGGTACAGTTTATATAACTGCTGGAAAAGTATTAATGGGAATTTTAGTTCCATGTTTGAAGAGCAATTTGTAATAAAATGTACAAAAATGAGGTAGCAGCAGTATAAAGGGTATCTCATCCTGGCAACCATGTGTGTAAATGCCTTCGCTGTACTTTTCAGATAATAAATACCAAAACTGAAACCCACAGTGGGTTTTTTAAGATGGCTGTGAGAATTGCTTTTCCTTCAGTCATGCATCACCTTGTGTCATTGTGCCTTTCAAAAGCTTTGTTTCCTTAAGCTAAGTCTTTCTCAGAAGAGTCCAGATAGAAACACATTTTTATTTCTGGACCCTGTAAGGTGTCCATTGTGATTTTCAGAAGCCAAAACTGTATGTTGGCATGCAAGCTCCTATTTTCTTTTGTCAGTTACTCAGGAAGCTGGCAGTGCTGATGGCCATCAGCAGCACACTGACTGATGGGATTTGAGATGCCCTTCTTCAGTGGTTCTACTGGAGAGCTCAGATTCTTGTCTTCACAGGGAAATCATTCTCTCTTCACATTTGTAAGAGAGGTGCAGGGTCCTACTTCAGTCTTTTATGAGACTTTGTGTCCAAAGCAACCCCATGGCCTAGCAGTTACATTCAGGTTAAGGGTTACTACTGACATTTTGGAAGAGAGCAGGCATATGCTAGTTCTGTGCTCTGTGTGCTGTTTTATATGGTGATAATGCCATTGCTCTTAATGGATCCTGCCACCTGACTCAGAGCAACACCAGTTGTGAGATTTGTGAATGCTATTTATCTGATGACTAGATGGCAATTCTTTTTGCTTCATAGTGTTTTGTTATAGTGTGTAAGACTTACAAACGAAGAGTATGTGGTCAAGAGTTGGAGCAAAGGACAGAGTATGGCAAGGGGAGGGATAGCAGCAGTGGGGTAGGAATGAGAAAGCTTTTTATCAGCAGCCCTTTTGAATGACTTGGTTTGGGTGTGCTTTATTTCCTCTTTGTTATTTTAGGCTTGTTAGAAAGTTGAGCCATGCAGCAAAAAGTTCATTTAAACACTGGTGAGTGATGTAAGCAAGGCTTATCCTCACATCTGTAAAAACTGACAGTAGCAAAGTATTTCTTCAGAAATTTATAGTAATAGATGTATGAAAAAATGTTTACAGAGAGTTTTCATAACCTGTTCCCCAAAAAGTCATATGGAGTGGCTTCCTGCTTTAGGGTCTGGGTTTCCTGCATCTTCAAGCACCCAAACTTCCCAGCAGGTATTTAGGCAGGAGCATGTGGCCATCTAGGTGTAATTGCTGAACTGATCAGGTCAAAAGCCTTAAATTACAAAATTCCACCAAGTACCTGAATGTGTGTGGAATTATGTATTCTTCACAGTGCTCCGCTCCCAAGATGAGTCTGCAATAGTTCAATTTCTCCTACGAGTAACTCCAGTAAAGGAGGCTGACTCTGTGACAGGTACTGCTGTTCTACCCAAGTTACATCAAGAGTGTATAAATGTACATCTCATGGTACAGGTTTTATCAGCAGGTGCACTAACTTGTGTATCTCAAACAGTCCCAGTGCAAATCCAATACATGACCTAAACATCCTCTTGCTTAAGGGCTCCTAATGGTACCCTGCTTTGATATCCCATCCTCTCCTTTCACAGACCATTTAGTTTGGTTTTATGTGCTCCCCAAGGGCAATTTTAAATCTTCGGCTTCATTTGCTATATTAGACATTTGGAAGAAGGCTTTTGTTGTTTTAAATAAAACTTTGCTGCCATGTGACTACAGAGCCCATGTTCAAGGTGAAACATCTAATAGTCCTAATTATGTTCTGTTCATTAAACTGCATTAATGGAGCTAGCTGTTCCAGAAGCTTTGTTTATATTACCTGCTTGTCTAATTGGATCAGTAAGGATGCTTGCATTGGTGATTTGGTACCAATTTGTGGTAAAAGGCAATAAAATCCTGTTTTTCCTGTGGAAACATGCTACAAACTTCAGACTAAGGTTTAAAAAATCATGTGGTGTTTTCTTAGAAGGAGCCACCAACCTTTTTCAAAGTCGAATTTGTTAAATAAGACTTATTCCTTGGAAAAGTAGGAAGATTACTCAGCCCTCAGTGACCATAGCAGCAGTTGCTGTCAGTTTAAGCAGAAAATGTTCTGTAGTGGTACAAAGTACTCAGAAAGCTCTAGGTTATAAAGCAAACAAGCCAAGTCAGACAGGGACAGGCAGAGACAGCCAGGTCCAGCACATGACCCTGGTGCCAGCAGCTCCTGGTAGTCTGGAGCCAGGCTAATGCTTGCTATCTCTTTCTCTTGCCCTAGAATAACCCCAGCAATAAACTGGTGAACACCAACAGCACCGTCACTGCGACACATATCAAGAAGTTCACTTTTGTTTGCATGGCATTGTCCTTAACGGTAAGAAACCTTTGTTCAACTCATTGGTTTTCATCTCAATCAGAAAATTGTCTCCTCTACCTGATGCTAAAAGCACTAGCAGTTCAAGAACGGTGAGTTGTCTTGTCTTTTGGAGCGCTGTTGCTTTTATCTGGAGAAGGGCGTCTGATCATAGTATTGGAGTAACAAGAAAATCAGCTGTCATTAGCTCAGGCTAGATATCTAAAAGGCTGGAGTTACTCCATTTTATTTTCACTACTTTTCATTTCAAATCAGCCTCCCATGCAAAAAGATATCAGAGACCTGCTTTTCTTTTCTTCTCTTTTTGCTTCTTTTTTTAAATGAACAGAACTTCAGGTAAGCAGTGTGTCAGAAAAACAAAAGAATGCATTTGTGTCACATGCAGTGGGATGGCAGCCTGTCCCTGAGCATCTTTCATTTACTATGAATGGTGAGAAAGGCAGCATGAGCACAGGTTGACCCTGCAGTAGCTGGGGGTGAGCTGCAGTGCCCTGCTGCCTCTCCTGGCCCTGGGTTTTCATGTGGGAGTACTTTGATGCATATTTGCTCTGTTTGCTCTCAAAATTGACTAAAAAGGGCTATTTCGGAGATGGTGCTGACACTGACTGAAGGATCTAAATCTGTGTCCCTGCTGGGAAGCACTGCATGGGGATGACGTTTAGGGAGAAATTGTGCTGAGCCTGCCATGTTTCAAAATGACCAATTTGCACACATAAATACAGTGCATTTTCCCCAAGAACACTATTTCTGCAGTCTTCTTAGTAACAAACGGGCAGTTGTGGAAGAAGACTCCTGCAGCTGGTGAGGATCATAGCAAATAATGGAGCAGATGACAAGGTAAAGCCACTGTTTCTATAAAGGATGGATTTATATTAGTGCTTAGGGCCAGGACATCATCTCTACACAGTACCTACACTGTAAGGACAAAAGAAAAGGAGAACCTAGAAAATAGGTTTTTCATAGAAGTCCTTCATCACACTAGAAAAGTAGTTGGGAAATGTGGCAATTGTTTTAGGATGCAATGCTCGAAGTCCTACAATTGAATCTACTCATACCCCAGACAGGTTTGCTATTTACCCTCAGCGTTGCATACTTTCCATGGGATAGCTGGCTGCTTTGGAATTCTCTTCTCCCTGCATTCACAAATTTACTGTTGAGTATGGGAGTGCTGACAGAATCTGTCTCTCCCTTTCATTTTAGTGTAGAACCCTTATGTCTGAGTTGCAAATGGCTTATGTGTGAAGAGAAACTAATATATGTCAAAGGAAATGTTACAGCATACAAGCCAGAAGTATTTGTAACCATCCCCATTCCCTTGCCACAACCTGAGAATGTGGGATACAGAGCTCTGTGTTATTTCACAGTTGAAAATGAAGCAGTTCAATCCGTCCATAGCTGAGTTACATGTCTTCTGCTCTTTGTTTCCTATACTTTTTCCCTAAACAGCTACAACTGGCCACCATGAAAGACAGAATTGCATGAACCAATGTGACATCTCCTTTGTCTTTTAATTTCCTTAAGCTTGACCTCCTTTCATGTGGCTTAGAGACTAACAGCTCTTGCTGTAACTTGTATTTCCTACATTATGTACCTGAGACAGACATATACCTCCACTGAATTAGCCATTGTCTGGAGACTTTCCATGCGACCCTAGCTCTCATGTTGTCTACCATCACACTCCATGAGGTTTTCTTTTGTGTCCTGTTCTAGACCAAAGTTATGTTCTCTGCAGTTGGAGCCTCCCTCAAAGTCTGTCAGTGCTGTTACAGACCCATAAAGGGGAAAGCTTTCCATGTTATAAATTGTTCTGAGAATATTATTTCAGTCTCAGAGTTTTTTCTGAACTGACCGTATTCTTAATCCCCCATGGTATTTATCAGGTTACCCTGGTTCTAACAGATTATGAGCTTTTCACATTACCATCTCTATCTTCTGCAAAGTAATTTTTAATCACCTCAATAGGCTTTTGTTTTGTGACTTTCTAGGATTTTGTACCCAAAAGTTCTCTATTTTACTTTCAAGGGCAGTTCTTTAATGAGATCATCATGAGAGATTTGCCTGCACTGAAATTCCAGAAACACTTTTGAGGTCCATAGCTTTTCCTGTCCTGTTTCTATTTTTGCCTGCTAGTGACAGATTCTTAGGATTGCTTGTCAACAGACAGAGCAGAAAAATAGACATGAGCTCTAAAGATTCAGTTGAATTCAAAGGCATGAGCCTGCAATTGCTTCAGCACAAACTCAGCAGATGTTGGGATGACTCACGTTAATGTGTGCCACGGGCTCTAAGGAACTTTGTACAATACAAATACAAAAGTACAGTACAAACACAATGTAGTTCCTTTGTACAATACAAATTGGCCCTGTTGTTGCCAGGTGATCTCCCGTGGCCATTGATGATAGCTGTGTGTGATTCAGGGGCTCTACTTCAACAAATGGCAGTCAGAGTAGTATTGGTAGCATCTTGTACTTTCAGGTCAGAGGGAAAGGCTCCCAGCTGATAAGACAAAATAAATCCAATACTTAGATATGTCATGTAAATGCATTTTTCCATTGGATGATCTGTAGAATTCCAGAAGATGTAAAGATAAAGGAAGTCCATTAACCACTCGAAAAAATAACAGTGAAGCTTTAAGTACAAGCAGCAGCCATGCAGGGAAGTACCTTCCCAATGTAAAACCTTGGGAAACTTTCAGTCATCAGAGACATACTATTTCAATAGAATTGGGAGAAAAATGTCCTACCTCCTTCCACAGACCTGTCATGCTTGCACAAGAAGTACTGCAATCCTACTACTGCAACAGAAGCACCTTTTCACTGTTGTTTGTAGTGACAGTATTAGATCAGAGTAGAAAAAAAAGCATGGTTTTGTTAAGAAACATTACTTCATAGTTTGTTTAAATCTTCATGGAATCTGAAAGGCTAATTCTGAACCTTTCCAGGCTAACTGTGCAGCATGCACATGTGTTCTGTCAAGGATGATCACAAGTACTGCCTCATGGCTTTGAAGCATCAGGTGGAATTAAAGATGCTTCTTCAAAAAAATGGGAATTAATTGTAAAAAATGTGTAAACAAGCTGTTTTATTTAAAGGCTGTAAGTGGAAGCCATTAAACTCCTGATAGGTAAGACAGCTGTTGTTATTAGTCACATTGATGTGGTTTTTGTCATCAGCGGGGATTCCTTCCAAAGCCATGTTTTGTGACTGTGCAACTGAATGTAAAATTTGTATAGCAGAGGGAAGGGACTCAGCTGTAGAATTTTTCCCATACAAATAAAGGACCATTCTAATTTTTAAAAATAAATAATGCTTGGTAATTTACATGCAGTTTAAAGGATGTCCATAATGCTGTTTGCCACTATCTGTTACTTCACTGCCATTAGGCGTTTCAGGAAAAATGCTTCTTTCCATATGTAAGTAGAGATACTGCTCCAAATTCCAAAGCTGCTGCCACCAGGCTGTTGAAGAGCTAAACATTTTGGTTCAATGCTAGACCTGTTTAGATGGCCCTGCAGATCAGCCCTGAGGTTGCTGCACAGTTTTAAACTAAGGGAAGACACAGACTCAAGAGAAAAGTAGTACATCTGTAGCCCATATCCCTTTGGTTATGGGATGTGTGATCCTCAGTACACTGCAGAAATCCCAAAGTAATTTGTCTGGGTGCTACGTTACTGCATTTCTCCACTGCAGCAAAGGTTTGCTCTGTCATGGGAGAGCACTCCCTCACATATGAGCTGTGCATAGAGGAGCAGGCTCTGTGAGGAGCAAGCTACTAAAGGAACTCTTCCCTACACAGAAGGAATAAGGAAGCATAGGCTGTGCTTTAGTAAGGGGTTTTCTTAGCATAGTGTCTCTGAGCTTGGATACCAGAGTGCAAAATTCAGGGATTTTTCCAAGGCAGCCTGTGATGGAGTGCAGATACTGCCAAATTACCTTTCTCTCTCCCTCTTTTTCTTTCTTTCTTTTTTTTTTTTCCCTCAGTTTTCTCTCCATTTCCCAGCTGAGCTTTTTTTTAAGTCTTCCGTGATGACACAGTCAGTTAAGATCCTTTTCCCTGGCTAATGTTAGCTGCTGGCAGCCACGTGATTAGTGTTTGGTCATCTGCCTCTGAACTGCAAGGCTTTGCAGGCTGGTTCCATGTCAGTTGTTGGTGCTGCTGTATAAAAGTAAGAGAGGCCTCCTTTGTGAGGGCTTGGGCTGCTTTTCTGCAGCCACTGCAGCCTTGTCTGTGTCTGTGTGCAAGCCCTGGCGAGGTGCTAAGGCTGTGTGCCCTGAGCTGAGAGGCAGCACTAGGGAAAGTGGGACAATCAGCTCACTCAGGGCACTGGCAATAGTAGCACTCACATCTCAGAATCATGCTGGAAGGCAAGTGATGTCTTAGTTAACTGAGGTCTGAGCACCCTCATTTAAGTAGCTGCTGCTGGATAAAAGCATGGCCAGCTCAGCCTGGCTGGCACCAGATCACTGCATGAGGAACACACAGGATGCTCGTCAGAGAAAGCAATTTCTGAGAATGCACTGTGAAAGCTTCTGTCACTGAAAGTGACCCTGAATAGTCTGTACTTACTTGTTCATCTATAGCAGGGAAGGAGCAATCAGTTCTTACAGCAGTCGTTCGAAAACTGTACAGTTTGGTTCAGCTTTGTCTTCCAGCAACATCAGCTGGGACAGGCCACAGTGGTTTTGGGTTACAGTTCCAAATACCAGCTCCTGTTGCTGCATGGTTCAGGTTAGGTGAAGTGTCATCTAGACACTTGGTCAGTTATCTTCATATTCTCTAGTGTTCTGTGTATTACGGCAAGTTTTCCTTTCCCAATAATTCAGGCTCAAGGTGCCAAAGTCACATGCTTTGTGCACCACACCATGTTCATCCGTCTGTCACCAAGCTAATACATAGCAGGAGAGCTGCACAGTACCTCCAAGTTTTAACATGTGTTCTATTAGAAACAGCTCAAAGCTCTTTCCAGCTATTTAAAAGGAATTTCAATGCTGTTTTGCTTTTTTTTTAATGAACACATGGTTATGGACAATTGGGGAGGGTAGCAGTTTTCATGAATAAACAGACTGATTAAGGAGAGAAGCTAATTGCATAGAATGCTGTTTTATATTTAATTAGTAAACACTGCTTAAGAAACAAAATCCAGATGTTCAGTTTTGCCCTGTGATTTTTCATTCCTTTCTATTCCAAAAGGCTAAAAGATAGGGTGGAGAGAAAGTATTGATGTTTTCACTCATATGTGTGTGTGTGATTTATGCAAGATTTAGAAATTTCATATTTATTTGTTACAAACATACTAGTGAAAACTTTAAATCTCTTAAAGAAAAAAGAACATCACCATGAGGTTTCAATGAAAATGAAGGTTCAGGCACTTAAGCTGAACAGATTAATGTGCATTGTGTTGTGGTAACCAAATTCAGATTCCAGGTCATCTGCATTAGATTAAATCTCAGTGAAAGTTTAAATGTAATGTACTTAGGAGCAGACAGCTGGTCAGTTTACTGGCTTAATGCTTAACCTTGAGAGTTGAGTATGTGTGTGTCAATGCAGGTCAAAATGTCACCTACTTACAGTTGGTTTATTGATTTCTCAATTATGTTGCTTATAATTGAGGAGTCTAGTGATAATTTTTAAATGTTTCCAGCAAAATTATTTTCTATTTTATTTTTTAGGTAATCAGATCCTATGAATTAAAAGCCACTTTTTTTGTAAATATAATGTAGTACTTAGATTCATAACTTGTGCTTTTGACAGAGGATTAAAAATAGTGATTTCTACGGACTCCTGCTGATGAGCATCTGTAGTTTGAGGAGTTACTTCTGGCAAGTGTTGTTTCTTTCATTTCCTGGTAGTTACCAGTCTCTTAGGAAGAGTAGCACACAGACGTTTTGTCAGCTCCCCAGTGATTATACCTTGTAGCACAGCAGCATAAACTACCATCACTTGGCAGTTATATTCATCTCACAGATTAATGTATAATGTATGTATCTGATAAGCATGTAATCATATTCAGTATCACTCTAAGTGAGGGCTTTTATATTATATTATAACCATCAGAAGGTTTAAGCTCCAGCATTTAATATGTTTGCTTGTGTATCTTTTATTTCCCCCCAACCATGGGCAAAAAAGAGGGACAGATGCTGGGAAACGTAGACTTGCAAGATTCAATAGAGAGACCCCATCTCTGTCTGCAAACAGCAGGGTGAGGTTCAGAGTCACAGGGTTTCTCTTGCTGGATCCCCGTGATGGGATCAGTTTCAGCCTGGAGAGGGGAGGAGGAAAGACTTTGTTCCATCTGACAGCAGTTTACTGCAAGCCATCCCATCATTTTCCTAATTCTCAAGTCATCATCTGCTTGGTTATGTTCTGTAATTAATCATCAAGCACCTAGGAGATGAGAAAACCCTGATCAAGAACAAGGAAGCCAGTGTTACAGGGAAAATTCCCTATATGAAAAAATGAGAAGCACAGAAAACAAGACTCAGTAGTTGCTGCTTCCTGCTTAATTCTGTCAGAGCAAGAGTCAAACAATGTGGAAAATTAGCAGCTGTATTTCATCCAGGCTGAAAAGCCTTGTCTGTTTAAAAGACAACTTGAGATGCCTGAGCTTTAGCTCTCTGCTTTGGATTTGGTTATAACAGACTAGGAACTTCTGAGTGGGTACTGGTTGCTGACTTTCCTGTCCAGTTGATCAGCAAGGCTCCACCAGCCAATGAAATGTAGCACTGGCAGATAATATTGGAGTCAGAATGAATAAAGACACAATATTCATATGAACTTAGTGTATTATTGCAATAGCATTGCCTTACTGACTTATTCCCTGATGCTCTGTGAACACTCTATACTCAATAGTTAATTCCCAGTTGAACTTAGCAAATCATATTTCCCAGCCTTAAGTCTGGCATCTGATTTTTCCCATGAGGGACACCAAAGACTGTACAGTTTTCATAGGTCCATTTGCTCTCAAATATTCAGTCTGTAGTGTAATAAATATACCATTTCATATCCCTTTCTGCACTTACAAATAAGTTCATTTTCCACCTAATAAACTATCCTGTGTAAAGCTCTTACTTGCATTAGAGTGATGTATTTGATGTTTTCAGCTATGCTGTCTGCAAAATAATGAGACATCATGCAACTGTTGACAGAAGTTAAAGGAAGAAGTTAAAGGAGAAAAGTTAAAGAATTCATTGCATCTCTGCAGCAAGCCTGACTGCTGGCCTGCTAAGTACCCTTAGTTTGCACTCAGGATAACATGAATTAGGCTTGCATGTTGAAAAATGCCAAGGAACATGTTCCCATTTCACTGAAATCTTTTGAAGGTAGAGGAGGACTGTCCGTATCATGAAATAACTGCGTGGCACGTCCCTGCAGTGCACAGCTCTCACTGGGTCCTAGGAGTCCCATGGCATTTAGCCACCATGAATACACTTCCTGGGCTGCAGTAGCTAGAGAAGTGTCACACACTCTGCTTTCTTTAGAACTCTGGAATGAAATACCTGGAAGGGCAAGAGACAGAAAATTGCATTCAGAGCCTGACCTGAAATTAATTTTTAGATGCCTTAGGCAGCTTCACTCACGCCAGAGGGTATACAAAGAAGTGTTTTAAAATAGGGTTTGCCACAAACAGTACATGTGAACATGTTTTCACAGAAACATAGATAGTGTTCTTCTCCTTTCCCAAGGAAAATAAGGTCAGTTACCACTACTACAGTGAAACCAGTATTAGACTCTCAGGTAGAAAGAAAATGTAGAAATACTTGAATTTATCCCCTCACCTTCATGCACTTGAGCAAACAGGGGAGAAGAATTTTGTGTGCTCATTTGATTAAGTTTAGTAGGGATCAGCCTAGAGAGAAGCAAAGTGATTTGCAATTCTGACCCATGCAAGAAACTGTTGGGGCTTTTACTCCATTATTCCTCTTACACTCTCACAAGCCCTTTAGCCAAGTACCTGCTGCCTTGTCCCATGCTTTCAAGTGATCCAGATGCTGAAAAAGGGAACAAGAAAAAATTTAAAAGTAACTGTTTCCTTGTGACTGATGCCGTGTACTTCCTCAGTGTATTGAGAGGGTTGCTACCAGAAAAAATCACCCAGTAACTGCAACTTGGATAGCTTTGGTAGCTGTAAACATTCCAGGCTGACTACGAACTGGTTGTTAGTTCACAAGCTGAAATCTGAACAAAGTGGGGATTTCTGAGACCCTTAATTCAGGCCTTCTTCTCTGTGCTTTACATCTAACCTGCATGCAATGCTGAAACCTCCCCACTTCCCCATCTCAAATCTTATGGCAATGACAGCAGGCATTCTGAAAATGACCCACAAGGACCAAAGTCTGAATTCAGAAAAGGGGCAGTAGTGGAGGGGTGTATGGTGAAATATGAGCATATTTAATACTGAAGAGTGAGCCAAAGATATAGTCTTTGTGCATTGATGGTGCAGAAGAGCAGCTGAACAACTAGGTAAAAATGAACTGAAGTTCACAAAGTCTCATTTTTTCACAAATCTTTGATTCATGATCTAGGGAATAGCATCATGGTCTGAAGAAGACAAGCTGTACGTTTAAGTTCCTTGGCATTTCAGATACTGTACATCTTCCCTGCAAATGGGGAATGAAATATGGCATCCAGTTAGAAACCTCATTAATCTGTTCTGTGTTGAGGATTTGGCTGCTGTAGCATTTCTGCCTTACTAGAAAAAACAGCTGTGCCACACCATGGAGAAACAGGATCATGGTGATTTCTTTTGTGTGAACAAGGAAATCTGTGGATTTATCAGTGTTCATGTGCTCAAACTAAAACATTGCACATATGAAGTTACTCTGTAGAAATCATAAATTTTAATTCTGGAGCAGAAAGTTTCTGATGGCAGTAATGCTTTTCATTGTTTGAAATGCTTGTGTGTTAACAATCATGGCCTGGGACTAGGTTTTGTGGTGTTGTAGTTCCAAAAGGTCAGTTACCAACCACTGCACTAGAAGTTATAAATGGAAGGTTATGTAAGAGCCAACTTTCTTAAAGCAGCTTGTGTTACTGCATTAATTACGGTGAGCCTTTGCTGCTTTTTAAGGTTGACCAAGGTTATATGACTTTTTTTGGGGGGGGTGTGTGGAAGTGAAGTCTGACTGCAGAACTTTGGAGTTTTAATAATAATTGATTGTTTTTTCAATGCATCCCACAATATCAAATTGCAGATTGATACTGCCGATCCTCATTCCCCTTCCACTTAGTTTACAGCAGTCAAACTTTATAGTATATTGTCCAGTTCATCCAGGTCAAAGCAGTAGTTGATCCTCCCCTGTCCAAGGTCATGCTTACAGCTGTCCTGAACTGGAAATTTTCCTGAGTATCTCCTTTTCTGCTTGTGAGAATAATCAATTACCCCTGAAGACCTTCTAGCTCAGGGTAGCTACTGCGTTGTATCTCCATTCCTGGTACTTGTTGCTTACTTTCAGGAATACCTACTTATAACAAAGAGGAGCTTAGTCATGGCTAGCAACTGGCTTTAAGAAACAGTACAAACCATATTTTCTTCAGAACTGACATCCTGTATAGCTTTATTTAGCCTTCTCTGTAGTTCTTCCTCCTGAGTTTAAAGATAAATGAAAGAAAATGAGCTCAGTTGATCAGAGTGCTAATAATGCCAAGGTTGGGAGTTCAATCCCTGTATGGGTCATTCACTTAAGAGCTGGACTCAATGATCCTTGTGGGCCCCTTCCAATTAAGAATATTGTGTGATTCTGTGAAATGTACATAGGAACCATATTTTGCTACTGCCATATCTACCTGTGATATTCAGTGTCAGAAGCTGAAGCCATTGCAGAGGCCACTGTATTTGTGTTCATTTTTTCCTATCTTTTGTTGGCTGTCTTTGTTTTGCATCTTTGCATTGCTTTATTATCAAAGGTTACAAGCCAGCTTTACTAAAGTCATGGCAAATTTGGACTGAAAGACAGTAAAATCCACAAGAATAAATGTCAAAACAAGAATCTGGTCCTTCTCAGAGGACACAACCCCAGCTGCTGACCATGCCAATATTTGAAATTCCCTAGGTAACAGAGTTCGGTGTCCTTATCTCTTGTGGGTATACAAAGAAAGAATGTAAAAAACACAGACAACTCTCCAAACCTCCCCAACTCTCTCAAACCTTACTTCACCAATGGTCTCATTACAGCCTTACTGTATTAAAAAGATCTCACAAGTGTTATCTAGAATATCCATACTTTAAAAAAGCAGCATTAACTTTTAAGACTAAATCCATTTTATTTTGGCTTTACTGTTTTAGATCATATGAAGGTCAAGGACAGCTTTTAGAGTAATACCACTCATCCAGTGGAGCAATTTGTTTTGACTGCTTTGATTTTGCCCATCTCTTAACTCCAAGATTGTTTTTTTAAATCTTCAGGCTACTGGCACAAAAAATAGCAATTGGAAAATGGCATATTGGCAGATAGTTCCTAAAGAAGCTCTTCACCTTTTCAAGGTCAGGTTTAGTTCCCATTTCAGTAAAAATTGTTTCAGACATGTCTGGAAGCATTCCTGCCTGCACAGGAAGATGCTGGACCACCAGAGGCAGATTATAAAATCCTCACAAGGGCCTTGTCCTATCCATGGTACTGCATTGAGCCTTTGTCCTGGAACAAAGGGGTTTTTTTTGCTCCAGTGAGGTGGAGATTAATGTCTCCTTCATGATTGTTCAGGTTTCACACAAAGGGTCTGTTCTGCATGAGTGGCTGGAGCAGGCAGAAAAGGAAGCATCGAAAATTGTCCCTGCAGCAGTTTCTGCACATACTCCATTTTCACAGTAGGAAGAGCAGCAAGGGACACAGAAAACTTGGGACAGAAGAAAGTCACTAAGTTGGGAGATGGACAGTTTTCAAAAAGAGACCAGATATCTGTCTTCTTTGGTTTATTGAAGCTTTTTAGCAGTGAAGTAAAATGTTCTTATTTCTGTAAAAAAATTAAGCAGCATAATTCATTGGGAAGATATAATGACTACCTTAAACAATGTAGTGACCCAACCTAACCTGGAAAATACCACCTAAGTACTTTCAGCAGCAGTGGGGAGAAAGCAGATGTGGCATTGTGTTAATGCTATCAGACCATCAGTGAATTGTGCAGCTGCTGGACGTGCCTTTATGTTTAAAGAACATCGAGCAACAGTGCTCTGTCACTCTGGAAAGCTGGGGGAGGTGGGGGGAGATTTAGATATGTATAAACCAATTATTTCAGGAGGAGAGATGAAGTTACAGGATGTTCCCACAAGCAGGCTCTGGTTCCCCCACAGCTTTAAAAATTTTATGATGGCTGATTCCAGCTTTATACCCCCTGCACAGAACACGAAGTTCACAGGAATCTAGACTGACTTGCATGCGCCTGAGGGAGCATCATTGTAAGAGAATGTCCTTGTGATTCAAGTCATCAGCATTATCATAAATCAGTTTCAAATGTGACTGCGGTCTGACATTTTTACTGCTCACTGATCCAGGGCTTTTTGGTTCATGGGACCCCACAATTGTTCAGGTTGGAAAGGCCTCAGGAGTTCATCAGGTCCAACCTTTGCGCGAAGCAGTGTCTGCTGTGAAGTCAGAACGAGTTCCCTGGGGCTTTGGACAGTCTATTCCTGAAAACTTTACATTTCCCACACAAGAAAAGGACCCAGTTCCTGACCTCTTCTGAGTTACAGGGCACATAAACACACATCATAATTTGTCTCAACAGAGCATCAGACTGCAGCAACCTTGACCCTGAGATTTGCTCAGTTGGTCAGACCATGGTGCTGATAACACTAAGGTTGTGGAGTCAATCCCTGTGTGGGCCATTCACTTAAGAGTTGGCATAATCTTTGTGGGTCCCTTACAACTCAGAATATTCTGTGATCTGTGACTTAACGCCTCAGAATCTCAAACAATTCGGGATGATGAATTTAGGTTGTTTGCTGTGTATCAAAAATTCCTCAAAACTGCCAAAACTGCAGGTGTGGCTCTGCAAAGACTGGTCTCTAACATGAAATACAGAAAAGATAGCATGAGTCTGCAGGCTCATTCTGGCAAGGACCAGGTTATGGTATGCAGCAATTTCTGTAGCGAGGCAGTGATGCTGGCCTCTAGTCTTGCATGAAATTCCTCCACAGATTCCAAAGAACTTTATGATTGTTTATAGAACTGTGCTTCAAAAAAGGAAAAGAAAATAAAACAACCAACCTAACTGGGAAACAAAAAACCCTTAAGTCTTTAAAGACAATGAGGTTTTTACTTGATTATTTTCATGGTAAATTAGATACAATTTCCCATCAACAGGGAATAATGCCTTTATGATAAAACCTAGAATTTATTATTTCTTGGCCCCCAATTAAACACAAAAACCCTTCTTTGTGTAAATCAATGAGTGACTGCACCACCTTCCTTCATAAGAACCCTGTTAAATTCTTTCTGTATTTTTCAACTACCTGAGAGGTGCATGGTAGCTTCAGGAGGTATTAGGACTTTGTATTCTGTGCCACACCTCTATTCAACACGGAAGCGCACCTCAAAGGGAATCTGAAAAGGGGGATAACTATTAACTTTTCTGTTGTCTCAGTACCAGTAAGCAGTTAATAGTAACAAGCTGTTGTTACTTTTATTCTTCATAAAAATACAGAAGTACAGTTTCTTTTAACAATAATATGCTAGAGGAGGATTTTAAGTGAAAAGCTCCAGTATTGTGTGGTTATTTAGAGAACTAAATTTTCAAGGTCGATGAAGGTACGGATTTGAAATAGCCATAAAAACAGCATTAACAAATTGAACAACTTTTTTCCAACACTTACAAAATAGATCATTGAACAGAGGAGAGAAACCCAGCATTTGACATGGATGCTAGTTAGAACAAGGTATTATCTTGACTTCAAAAATAAAGCTGTGAAATCTGCTCATCTTGTGTGATACAAGCTCTGAAAGGAGACAGAATTATGGAAGTTCTGTTTACGTCAGAGAGAGGGAGACCATGGAGACGTTTGGCAAATCAGGAGATTCAACCACATAAGACTCAGACTGCTTTTTTATTTGTTTATTGCACAGTTCAGAAGGCTAAATTATGTGATTTATATTCTTCCATAGTAATAAAAGTTATAAACTTAGCTAATACTATCCCAAAGACCCGAGGTGCAATTGAAAGCTGAGATGTGTAATGATTTTCAAAGTAGGTTTTCTCTGCCCTCACTGGGCACCATGTAGCATAAATGGTAATAGGAAATGAACAAGGCATGGGTTAAATTAGGGTACAATCCTCAATACATACAGAGAACAATATCTTTAGGGTAAAACACTTCACTTGGACAGCCATACTTCTGTAAATGTATCAGGTTCAACAAATGATATAAAACATCTGCTGAGAGGTTTTTTGCAGGAGAAAAATAGGAACTGCATTTCACCACAGAATAACCTTTACCATGTTAAACACCTTCCACTATAAAATATATTATTCCAGACTCATTCCAGGTTGGCATAAGTATAACCTATTTTTAAAAACATCCATTTTGGATTCTCTAATTTCTTTCTGAGGAACATAGAGCTATACCATGTCTCTGTCATCTGCCAGTGTTTCTTCTTACTGAAGACTGCATGAAGTCTAGAAAAGCCATGCAGTTGTTCATTGCTCACTGGAATAATATTTTGTGCTTTATATTTATCAATGAATGTTTCAAAAGACAGGCAGTTTTCTACAAGTGCTGAAAAGCAAATCAGTCTGGCACCCTGCAGATTACTATGCACACAACAATAGCCTTTGTTAGCATAATGTATTATAATGCATTATGTAGTGGGTCTCTGAGGTTTAGTAATCCCTGTCAGTAACCAGAATAAATGGAAATAGCTTCCAGGAGATGCAAGGCCTATGAAAAGACTATTATTTTTCAAGAACTAGAAGCATTCAGACTCACACATGCAGCCTGTGAAACAAAATCTCATGAACAATCTTTCATCACAATCATTTGTGAAAGTCAAATGCCATAATTGTACTTAAAAGAATAAAGAGAAATTGAACTGAACACTAGCAGTTCTGTACTTTCCCTGTTGAAGAAAAAAAAAAGATTTGGTGCATTCTCTTAGGCTTGATGACAGCCGAAGTTTTTAATTTTAACTTTTGAATATGCTTAGACACTGAATTTGTTAGCTGAAAATAGCCAGGTTCCACATCAAAATAGGCACACCTCTTTGAGGAGGGTGTCTAAGCCACAAGTGAGAGTGTTTTTTACTTACTTTTAATGAACAACTATATTGAAAAAAAAACCACTAATATTAGATAATAGAGCATAACCTGCATGGGATGAAGGTGCACCAGGATTACTGAACTCCTGAGGCATTAACTCCCCTGCAGACTGAGAAAGGCATCTCTTACACTACGCTTGCCGTGCTTTTTATGCCCTTCCCTTTGGCAACTCCCAGTGACCTTTAGCAGGGAGACAGTACTAATCTAGCTGGGGCTTTGATCTGAGCTAGTACAGCTGCACTAGTTTTCTTATGGTGCTGTGAGTTGTTGACATATTTAGTAAGGTTTTTCAGATTTTACTAGTGTAGAACAATGAAAGGCACAATACCAAAACCCTTCAGATCAATTGAAATTACTAAAACATCTCCAGAAATGCTTAGGTTACTGTTGTTGATACTACAAATGATAATACATACTACTATCTTTATGCAGAACTGCTTATTCTCTGTAGCATTCCACTCTGCTGTTTACACCTTCATTTCTTCCTGTATTTTTACAGTAAAGCACTCATTGCTGGTCAGTTGAAGTTCCAGTTAAATGAGCAAAGGCTTTATCAAAACTATTCTTTAATATCTTGCTGCACTCATACCATAAGGCAACAGAAAATCAAGAAAGCTCTGTTGCTAGAATTCTACAAGACAGGTCCTTACTCCCAAAACACTGAAATGCTTTGTCCTCAGCAGAGTTGCCAGGTACAGCACTCAACAGCCAGGCTGGAATTGCAGCCTGAAGCTGCAGTGCCACTCTGCATGCACATTGCTTGCCTCTGCAGAAGCTTTCACTGTTTAGTCTTCATCTCTTGATTAGGTTAAATGAAGGTATAGCTGTAACTCTAACCAAGCCATTTATTCTATTTTGAACCTTGCAGATGTGCCCAGAAATGCAAGTGAGGGGACAAAACAGTCTTAAATGAGGAGAAAGATAGGAAACATTCTGTTGGTAAATCCACTTCCTAAAATCTTTTCTGATCTGAGTCACAGGAAATTAGCACTGCTTATTCCAGTAGAGCCAGTCTCTAATTTTAGTCTGTGCCACATTTTCCTGGACTACTGTGACCTTCTTCTCCAGTCTTCTGTCAGGCATCACCTTTTACCAAGGTAATGACAAACATTCTAAAGACCCCTCAGAACCACAAAAAAAGCTGACTTCATTCTATTTTCAGAATACGCCATCTGTAACAAAATCAGCAGCTGAAATACCTTCCTGCTTTGCATGTTTAGTGTTATTCTTTGCCTGAAGTAGAGCCTGGGTTTTTTCCACTACATTTTGCCTTTGAAATAGTAAAGTCGCAAGCACTCTAGGATTTAAATTGCAGAGGACTTGAAAGATGCAAAGCATTAATTTATTTTCCTGAGGCTTTGTTCCCTGTGGGCATTGAGAATATCATCTCATAAGATGATGGAGAGGGCTCTCTTAGCAAAATGAAAGTGGTTATCGGTATTACAACCAAAAAGATGGAAGGATGCTGAGACAGAAATAGAAGGTCCTTCTGCTGCTGTGCCTCACCTCCTCAAACTGCTTATTCTTGAGCTTAGCAGTCTTTACCCACCAGCTGCTGTAGAAGTGCTTTTGAAGCCATTTACCAGCACAACTCTCTGCTGCTCGAGGGTGGGGAAGGCTGCAGATTGCAGCAGCTGAGGAGGAAGGAGCACATACCTCCTGGGTGTAAGTCATTATCCCTGACTGGCAAACTGACCTCACTCCGGTGGGAGCTGGGGGGAGATTGAGTCTGTTCTTATTAGGGCCAGAAGGAAACCTTTAGAGAGCAGAATTGAGTACAATGCCTTTGGTCACTCATTTCCTTGCCTGTCTAACCATGTTCAATACTTTTTCAAGTGGCTGTTGAAGAGGGAAAGACTGCTCTGTTTGCCTTTTGCTGGCAGTGGGCAGGCTCTGCTGTTAGTATACACGTATGGAATCTGGCAGCAGCAGCAGCTATACTGCTCACTAGGACACTAAATGGCATTGTGCAGTGCAAGCAGTGTAAAGGTCCTTGATTTCATGAAAACAGCAATTTATAAATGAAGAGTGGGCATCTTTGTATCTTACTTTATTTATTTGACTTTGAAGAAAGATTTGACAAAATATTCCCTGTATGACTGCTTTATGGGTCATTTGCAGTGAGAGTACAAATGACTGCAGTCTGCCTAAGGATGTCTCCAGCAATGAAAGAATTCACTCTGTTGTACAGTTACTTTTTAATAACTGAATTCTCAACCACACAACCCCCTCTGCTCTAGATTGTCCCCTCTGCTTCAGTCGTACCCTGTACAAGTAGATTTGCACAAGAAGTGCTCAGTTCTTTTGTCTTCTGCTCTTCCCTTCCTCCACTTGCTGTTCTCCGTAGAGGCGATGGAGGTACACCTCCAGACAGCATCAAATTAGTCAAGTAAAAGGTGCAATTGTAACCAATAAATAGTAGTTCCTACCCTAAGAAGTGGAGAACAAAACTGAAGATGGACCTTTATGCAGGAATGTGAAATGTTTTGTTCAGCACACAGAGGGTCAGAACATGGGACCTCCCACAGGCCACTCAGTGACAGGCCTTGGGAAGCTTCTGCCATCTGGGCGCTTGGAGGCTAAACAGAAAGGACAATTTCTGACACCCTACCAAAGAATGAGATTGAAATCCCAACTGTCTTAGAGGTGGTAGGACTTCAAAGACTAGTTGAAAAGCCATCTGAAGATGTAGGGGTGTGATGGCTGGATAAAAAGAAAAGAGCTAGCTGTTATGACATTAGATGGTAGGCTAAATTATAACAGAGTGGTTATAGAGTCTTACAGACTCTATTGTACAGCCAATGTGCATAATTTACAGGGTACACAGATTTGTAACCTGACAAGAGGAGTGCCAGAGCATTTAAGGTCCCCAGTTGTGCACCATTCAGTCAGCTCACTTCCTTAATATTCACTTTACAATAAATAACAATATGAGAATAACAATAATAATTGTCACAAGAATATTGTTACAAGAATAACAATAAGAAGTCGTTTGTTAAATCACAAAATCAAATAACAAAGTAGTTGTACTTGAAGGTACACTTTCCTATAGGGAAAGTCCTGTGAGGACTGTCAGGACTATTCTTCAGTGAGTGCTTTGAACTGAATCCAGACCTGCAGCTGCCAACAGCCCCTTCAGCTCAGGTGGAGGCCTCAGGACTGACCAAAACTACTGTACTACCACTTTATCAATTGTCATGGGTTTTTCATGGAAATCTTCCTTTCCTGTATGGACTAAACAGCACACTTTAATGAAAATTACAAGACTTAGTGGATGAGAACGCCATGTCTGCAGGACTGTGCTTTGCCTTGTTATCAGACCTACTGCATACTAGCAGTACTCTTTCCAGCAGCAAATTTAAACCTCTAGTCTTAGATTCAGGTCAGATTTCTGGGTCTTGGAGGACTTCAAATCTTTAGTTACTAAAAAATTTGATAATGTTTAGAAGTGTGTTTTAACCAGATCAAGTGCTGTAAAAATCTGGGGTTTTACTGTTTGTGTAACAACAGACCATTCAAGTACAACCACTTGCAGAAACCTAAATAAATTTTCTTTCTTTATGTATCACGCTTGGTATGTGAAGAAAATTAAGAGTAGTAATTGTTTCTGAAGTTAAGGCATCTCTCTTATGTACATGTGTATTTGAATGCAAGCTAAATATAAATATATAGTACGTCTATTTACCATTAGTAGAGTTATCTACTCATCAGTAAATAAATATTTTAGTCCAGGAGGGCCTACCTTTTCTTATGCTTCCCTTCTGAAATATAAACATTTTTAAAATTTTGTTCTTTCTAGCTCTGTTTTGTGATGTTTTGGACGCCAAACGTGTCAGAGAAGATTTTAGTTGACATAATTGGAGTAGACTTCGCTTTCGCAGAGCTCTGTGTTGTTCCTTTGCGCATCTTCTCCTTTTTTCCACTTCCAGGTAAAAAAATAAAAGGAAAATAAAAGTTCTGTAACCTCAGTGGCTCTTTCAGAGTATAAGCATTATGTAATGAAAGTTAATACTTTTATCAAAGAGCAAGACAAGCTCGACAGCGATAACCAAAGTTTCAAATTTCTAGCTCTGTAATTAAGCAATGTAACAGCTCTGCAACATCTTTTAGTATTTTCTGCTTATACAACATCACCGTTTCATAGTAAAGGTAAACTACAAATACAAAAATAGGTAGATGTAGATACCTTTTTTTGTGCCTGACTGTTACACCATGTGCCACACAGAAGCCAGATGGAAAATTTTCCATGGTAGGACTTCTCTTTAAGGAAGGGGAGAGTTTGGGGTTTTTAATGAAGGAAACAGAATGGACTCTCTAATAAATTGGTTTTAAGAGAGCAGCTCTTAGGAACGAGTGCTGTCCGTAATTTTTTTGTTACCTCATTTTCTCAAATCAGTATATTAAAGCAATTTGAACATAAGATCTACTTCCTTTCTAGTAGGGTGCAAAGTTACCAGCAGGAAGTTTCCCGGTGGTTATTTCTGAACAGTTCTCTCTGCATTGGAAAGCTGCATATGAGATGACTGACTTTTTTTTACTATTATGCCTCTTTTTCTCCCTTGTTCACAAACAGTGACTGTCAGAGCACACTTGACTGGTTGGCTGATGACTCTGAAGAAGACATTTGTGTTGGCACCCAGCTCAGTGCTGCGGATTATTGTCCTTATCACCAGTCTCATCGTGCTGCCTTACTTAGGGTAAATCATTATTCATCACAGAACCCATGGGTTTGCTTTCCTCTTCATTCCTCTTCCCTGTCACTTGATAGCTGAATTTGCATAGCTCAGAACATTTTCTCCAAATACTAACCATGATACAAAGCCTAAATAGTGTCACTATCTGGAAAAGAAACATTTACAAATTTACAAGCGTGACTGCTCTAGACAGGCACAATTGTGATGTCCCTTTGGAAAAAATAGACAAATGTCAAAGCGGCAAAAACGTGTCCTAAGGGGAATTTATTTCCATATTATTAAACACACTGTTAAGAAAGCTAATGGAAGAATATCTTGTTTATAAGTTTAATAATCTATTCTACAGCACCCTGACAAGTACAAAGTACAAGATTTTAAATTCTTAAATTCAGTGTGCTTCTTTTACTAAACAGTGTAGCTATTAAAAACAAATGAGTCCTTTAAAATACCAGTTATTCTCTTAGGCAGTGTATTGTGTCTTTGAAGAAAATATTTCTATCAGCAGATTAGTTATATATACCAGTGAAAATGTAACCATGAATCATGCATTCTCACACAACAATGACTGCTTTCTTTCTATATCTCCCAACAGAGTTCATGGAGCCACTCTTGGAGTAGGATCCCTTCTTGCTGGTTTTGTAGGAGAATCCACCATGGTTGCAATAGCAGCCTGTTACGTCTATAGGAAACAGGTAAGAACTAGTCTCTGTGGGATCTGATGAATGCAGGTGATGAATGTAGTGGATTTTAGTTCAGATTTAGTTGCACTTTAGCAATGTAACTCCTTAGAATCCTCACTTCGGTTTGCTTCCTTGTTAAGTCTCAGGAGACTGCATCTTGGAAAGTCTTTGGTTTGAAATAGAACCAAAAGGTGCCCTCAAGCTGCTAATGGGCATCCAGGCCATGGGACATGCTGGTCTGCAGTAAGACAGCCTCTTGCTTCTCAAAACACATGTATCATGGATATCCTGTCCTTACCACCTGCAGTTTTGTGCTGTATTTTGCTACTGAAGTACAACATAGCATCTTTATGTAGGCATGGGAGCTACTCATCCAAGCTTACAATATGTGTATCTATATGTATATAGAATCATAGAATCACAGAGTGACAGAACGGTTTGGGTTGGAAGAAACCTTAAAGATACAAGGAGTGCCCTCCCATGGAAGGTGTTATGTAGTGTTACATAGTGTATACACTTATAACTACATCTGTATGTATACACTATGTAATACATATATCTCTGTATATATACTTTTATTTCTGTATAAAATCAGAAAATACTTTTATTTCTGTATAAAACCATAAGGACCTGTACTTTTTGTTGATTTTCTGCTGAGCACTAGAGGAGTGGCTTAAAACAAGACATACTGCTGCAGCAGTTGATAGTAAGACCTTATATAATTAAACAGGTGCATTTTTACATATTTTAAACACTGCAATCCTGAATGTGTGGAGTAGTAGTGATACATGGATGTTGAAGAAGATATCACTAAATTAAGTCAAACATAGGATAAATATTGGCTGGGTGACTGTGTACATTGCAGTATCTGCATGTTATTCCCTTCCAGTTAAGTGTTTAAGATACGGTGTAGGGCACTACGTCCAACTCCAAGCAGAGCCAGCAAGGTGTGTACATCATTCTGTAGTACAGAAGGACTGTGTGGATGGGAACAGAAAATATGATCTATGCAGTGATTTTTTTTTAATTAGACTTCTTACTAAGTGCCAAGGGGAAATACCCACCACTTCTTTTTTAAAAAAAAAGCCAAAAAACTACAGAAGATGGAATATCTAAAAGCCTTATATTGGAACAACCTAAAATCAGTTTTGACATGTGTTGACATGACAGTGCAGGCCATGGCAAGAGACCAAAGTGTACAAGGTTCATAAGACAATAGAAGCACCATAACCTCTGTCATGGTTAATTTGTCATGTTTGCCTTGAGAACCAAAGAGTAACACTTTTAGACACTGATGAAATGGCTTGTCTTGACCTGTGGTTTCACAACATCCTCATTGCTAGTTTGTTACCATAGTAGCTCACAGAGTCTTTCTGGCCAGGGACATTGTGCTTAGTTTTTCTCAGTGATGAGTGTAGGTAGCAGGATCAATAACTGTGCCAACCTAGTTTATACTTTATTCAGTGTGAAAGTGGCAGAGCCAACAAGTAGCTCTAAACACCAGGTTGTTCTCACCTGAAGTTGGAGAACTGCAGATCAAATGTTGTGTAGATACCTCTGAAATTTTGGAACTCTGATACACCCATCTCGGCTAAATAAATAATACCTGTGGGGGATATTTTGTCAGCTGTACAATTGTTTTCAGTAAAACTAGTCAGCCTGCTGAGAAATGGGTAATAAGGAACAGATGCTTTAACTTGTTTTGTAGGGAGCTGAACTCTTCTTAGCTTTACTAATCCAGGACATCCTGGATGAATCATAGGACTCTTGAATGACCTCCTGCTCCTGCTAGCCAAAAATACTCTAATATTACTTGGCCTTGGTGAGGCAAGGGATCACAGTGGATCAGCAGCACTAAGAAAGGCCAGAATGCTCACATCTTGTAAAATTCCTGAAGTTTGACCTTTGAGAAATTAGGTTGCCACCTCGCCTCCCTCCCTAGAGAAGCTTTTATTCTCTCACATTTTGTTTTCCTTTTTTTTTTAAATAAAAAGTCTGTGATGTAAAAGATTCCAGATGCTCTCTTCCCTCCAGTCATGCTGAAGCCTGCTTTGGATGTTGCTTAGCGTAAGAAATGCCTGATTGCATTTATGTTAGAAAGGAGAAAACTGAGCCCCAGAAAGGCTATGGAAATCTTGTAAATTAAGCCAAGTTATTAGTGGCAAGCCACAGATATGACAAAAATATTCTAGTTTTTAATAATGTACTCTAAACAAACCATATTGTCACCTCACTTCTCCCAGTGTCCAAAGTTGGTGGGAGTGTGTTCATGCACAACTTACTGATAGGTTTCTGGATGCTTGTTTCAATCTAGAAAAAGAAGAGGAATGAGAATGAGACAGCTGCAGAAGGTGAAGACTCTGCAATGACCGACATGCCTCACACGGAGGAAATGACAGACATCGTAGAAATGAGAGAAGAGAATGAATAATAAATGGGATGCAATTGTTCTCTGCAGGGACGATTGGAGTGACACTTCAGCATCTTGTCGTCTCTCATACTTTTTTGTTTGTTCGTTTTTATTTTTGTAATAAAGAGGCCTTGATTTAAAAGGTTTCAGATAAATTCTCTAGCATACTGAGTATGCTCTCACTGATGAGGGACCTAAAAAGAGGTCTTTGCTTCTTTTTTTCTTTTTTTTTTTCCCCCAATTGAATTTTTTTTTCTCACTCCATGCAAGCATAAAAGATACAATTGCATCACTGTAGAGTCTTCCTTACTTATGCATCCACCTTCTCTGGACAATCTGCATTTGTCAACCAAAGCCCTGCTCCTGTGCGCCTGTGTGTGTGCGGACCTGCGCTCGCACACGCACACCGCCACGTGCCACTGGCTCAGTGCTACTGCCATAACCCCACTCCCTCCCCTCTCTCCTTTTCCTTCCTTTTCTTTATGAGAAATGGAAAAGAAGTTTGGAATACAGAGCTTTATTTTACTTGCTTGAAAATGACTTTGCTACATAAACTAATATACTATGGTGAACTTTGTCTTTTTGTTTGGCCTCATCACTAGAGCTTATACTGCACAGGGTACAAGACAGGGAGGAATGTGGGAGTCTCCCCATAAAAAGTGGAGAAAAACAGGTTCCTCTCTCATGTTGAAAGTGTGTGGAAGTGTATATACACACACAGGTACATGAACAGAGACATACATATATATATATATATTTATATATATGCATATGGTAAATAAAATACACCCAGGACAAGAACTCTATTTAGCTTTCATTCCATCAGAAAGATAGTAATCTTCTGAAAAATATAAACATTTAATTCAGAATTTTCTTGAATCATTAAGTCCCACCTTGCATATAATTTTCTTTAGGAAAAAAATCATGCACTTTCCTCTTGTGAAGAGGGTGATGGCAACTGATAGACTTTGACTGTATTTGAATAAAACAAAAATAAATATTGACAAGCTTTACCAAAGTTCTTGTCCACTGATCTAACTTTAATTTTTAAAGGTTGATTTGTTCTCTATGATTATTTCTGGTGCCTCTACATTGAAAAAGAACAAGATCAGATGATGTATGTAGGATACCATTCTAGATAACATTACAACGCATAGTTCCATGAAATCTTTTATATAGAGATGTACACATACTCACGTGTGTGTGCATGTGTACAGATCCTTCTATACACATGCACACGCACACACACACACACACACAAATGTGTGTTTTGCTATAATGTATTTACCTATGCAGTAGATCAAAATCCATATGTTGAAGCTCAAGTACTGATGGTTCTCCAAGCTGAAAATGAGGGATTTTGATGATCTGTTGGCTCTCAGGGCAGGGTTGTGTGGGAGCGAGGAGCCGTTCACATCAGCCTGCAGAGCTGTGTGCTCTGTGTGCTTGTGGCTGGAGTGCACCTTAAATAACAGCGTGAGGTCAGGTGGGAGACTCAGGTTGGGTGGAAATGAAGCCTGTGTAAGAGGTGAGGGAAGCAGGGAGGTTTTGGGTGCCACCAATGCTGCTGTGGCAGCAGCTTGTGATTTTGTGCTCTTTTGTGTTTGGCTGCAGGGCAGCGCTTGTTACCAGTCTGTCGTGGCTTGGGTCCTTTCAGATTTAATCATGTCAGAATCTGGAAACCGTTATCCTCCATCCTATATTCATAAATCAGTTACTTTAAACCTTATTTAGTAAAAGTATATTTTTCTAAGTTGTGGAAATTATTATTTAATTGTGGACAAATTCTGTTTCTAGATTTATTTGCCAGGTAGTCCCAGGAGTCAGAGAACTGATCAAAACTAAACATTACTTTAAATGTTTTATCAGTATATGTGTATGTAGACATACACATGTGTACAGATATATATATATATATGTATATTGTATATTATGTACATTTATTTTAAACTACAATATGTTTCCTATTTTTCCAAGCTCAGCTAGAAATGTCTCTACAAAACTACTGAGTTGACTAGTAACCAGTTTTGGCCATCATGAAAGGCATTGTATCAATGAACTTTACATTTTATTGGAAAGATTTGTACCAATTTGTTACATGTGCAAATACAATAAGAAAAAAAATTAAAAATTACTGTGTTAACTGATAGATTTGCAAAATCAGTTTACAGTTAATGAGCAGTGGCACTAGGAGGGTAAGACTAAAACCAGTAACCATGTTTGCTGTGTCACCACAGGGTAAATACTTTTTGACAGTAGTTTAAAAGAAATTATTTTTAAAAAACCCTCAGACAAATTAATGTGTGCAGGATGTAGACTGTACACATTCATGAATACAGGCCATATGTATATAATGTGTATATAGACAGTTACAGATCACAGTGGCCATTTGAGGTCTCCTCTATTCATGTAGTTTTGGTTTCTCCAGTACATTTGTCTCCAGGTCCACAAAATGCAGTTTTTCAGGAACTGTAGAGATGAAGCAGGAAAATATTTTTGTGTAATATTTCTTTTGGTACATGGCTAAAATTCAAGCAGCAGTATTTTTGAAGAATTTTGAACGTTTCCAGTGTAGGTTTCAAGGTAATGATTGCACCCAAAAGTAAAAATCTGAAAACAGCTGATAACTCTGAGGCTTGTACTTTAGATAAAAGATGAACAAATATTAAAAAATTAATTGGTCATAGAGAGCTAAACAAATGGGTCTGTAAAAGATAAATTTTCAGTTGTGTGTGTAATACTTACTAGTCCTTTACTTTGCAAGATACTGAATGAGCACAGGAGTGATGGTATTTGGGCAAGAATTGAAGCTGTGACATAAGGACACGTGCATTGCATCTCTTTCTGCTTCCTGCAGGTCATGTATTTCTTTACATTTCTCTGCTGGGTTATCAAAACGCGATGGCATTTCTGCAGGGAAGGGGTCCCAGCCAGCCCCTCGTCCTGGCCCAGGTGCTGTCTGGTGGTCAGGCCGTGTGCTCAGCCAGGAGGCAGCTTTCCCTCTGTCCCTTCCAGACACTGGGCCAGCTTCTGGGAATGCTGACAGAAGCTTCAGCAGCCTCCTGAAACCTCACTGCTCCATTTCAGTGGCAAATTGAGCTGGGCTGGTGGAGCAGCCAGTGTGATGGGCTACAGGTTGGGAGGGGACAGACATCCTTTGTGGCCAAAGCCCCAGTCAGAGCATCACCGATAGTGTCTCTGTCAGGTAGATGCTGGTACATGCCCTGCCCTGCACTTCTTCCTTTCCAAAAGTACTTCCTTGAGTTCTAGTAAAATGGCTTAGCTGTGTCTCTCTTGTGCTGTTGTTTATGAAATGGCTATCTCTCTCTGTGGTAATTATTTTGCAATAGAAACCCATCCTGTTTCCGTATCGGAGAGCTGGAGTACCATCATCTCAATGAATTCATGTGGAGACCTGGCCTTTCCAAGACTGAACTACACAATCGAAATTACAATAAAAAGAGAAAGAAAGTTGATCTGCATCTTATATTGCAGAGCAGCTCACACAGTGGAAAATAAGAGCAGAGCACCGATAAGCTGTGGATTAATGTTCCTCGGCTTTTAATAATTACATAAAGTTGTGTTAATGTGTCTTGAGCTTTCCTTTTTCAGAATTAAGAGAAAACACTGCAGTTTTCCCCCCTCACTGCCCTGAGCAGGCTGTCAGGCTCTCCAAGCACGGGACAGGATGGAAAGCTCTGCGTTTCCCAGGCAGTGCCCGCAGCCCTCCGGGTGCAGCAGCGCGGGGCAGTCCCGCTCCCCATCCCCTCTGGCACCGCCGCTCCGGGCAGGAGGGCTCAGATCCCTGCTTGTTTAGATAGAGCCGCCCTAAGTCAGAGGATTGGGTAAGTAACAGAGAAGCCTTTTTGTTTCCTACTCATTCTGCTGCTAAATATTTCCTTTGAGCAGGAGATTTATATCTGGCTTTTGCTCGGTGTTTCGCCGAATCTGCAGCCAGAGAGAAGCAGCCCCAGACGGAGGGCTGGCTGATGAATGCAGCTGATTCAGGGCGGGCCACGGCCCACGAACAGAAACCTTTTGAAGGCAGGAGCGCCTTCTTTTGTGGGATGGCGCCTCGTGCTTAAAAAGAAGGGAGAAAAGATGCTTTCAGACCCGGACAGCCAGAGGCGTCGGGCAGGGTTTTGTGTTGGGCTGCAAGGTGGCAAGGGGAGCGGAGCATCCTGCAGTTTCAGCATCCCAGCCCCCCTGCTGCTGGAGTGCAGGACAGTGCGGGAATGGCAGGATGGGCTCCGCCTCTCACCCAGGTCGTGTGGTTGTGGCATGGCTGGCAGAGCTTGGAGTGCAGGTGGTTGTTACGTAGGGATAGTGGCAGTAACCCTTGGAAAGCCATGCACACGTGTATTGGTGCGTATAGGAGAGTGTTGAGCAGGCAAGTTTGTTGTGACCTTTGAACAGTCCCTTGGAACTAGGGTTCAAGTCTGAACATGATCTCAATGTGGCACTAATACTAAGCCATTTTTTAAAATTGCAATTTAAGCTACAAAAAAGTGTAAATGAAACAGCAGACCCTATACCATTAAGCTAAAACATGACTTAGATTAGTGAGCTGGGAAAGAAAGAGGACATGTTGAAAATCTTACAGATATTGTATATCCCTTCTAAAAACAGCAGCATGGTGTGGAGGTGAGGGAATCAGAGGGCAGAAATCACCATTTCCCTTTCATCTGCCCTGGAAAGGGACTGAAGGATGAGGAGCAGTGTGTCCATATAAGATCACTTCCAAGAATGTTGGTTTCCCAGTAGAGGAGCCTTCAGAGACAGGAGTGTGAAACATCTCTGGCAATGAGTCAAGCATAAATAAACCAGTGTGCAGGTTTTATAATATGCAGTAAGGAGGCATGATGTGTCTTCCAGTTTCTGAGTAACTGACAGGGCTGCACTGGGGAAATGTCACTTAAGTATTAATTAAACATGACAAAATTATCACTATTTTAGTAGCAAATTGGCATGTTCCAAATACCAGCTTAACCATAAAATATTAGGATTCCCTTCCCTTGTTTATGTTTGGCTTTCTACTAGAGTACAGCAAACCATCTATTTTGAAGGGAGTAAGGTCCTGTGGAGGGGCTGCAGTGCAGAACAGGCTGTGGAAGCTCGTGGTAGAGTCCCAGGTAGAAAGAGGAGCTCTGACTTTATTCTGTGCCCTGCAGCACACTGTATAGCAGCCTGGCAGCATGGTGAAACAAGGCAGAATTGTCAGCTTAGCAGCAAACTGGGTCCAAGCGTGGTCACAAACTGCAGCAGCCCTGCAGAGCAGCGGGAGGGCATGGGATGCAGGGTAGCCCTGGCTCCAAGCTCGGGCTCAGGCAGCTTGTCTGGATTTGCTTTGGAGAGCCCAGTTCAATTGTCAGTGCATAGATGCAATCCTCAGCAAAACCACTGCCAGACTTCTCAGTAATTGGCACTTTCTGAACAAAAAGGCTAAAGACAAAATACGGGGGCAGAGAGATCGAGCATTAGGCTCAGCTTGGAGCACAGACTTGCACAGAAGGGCATTTTGGCTGCAGCTCTTGCAAATTAATTGTAGGGTTAGAGAGTGAGCTTCAGTCTCAGCATTTCATAACTATGACATCCAATCCATCTCAGTAAAACAGAAGAATGGCAGTATATTTCTAGGTGCTCTTTTGTCTGTAATCCTGAGGGGAAACTTTTCCTTAGTTTTACCAAACCTTGTCACTGCTCAAATCAATTTATTACTTTTACCTCGTTATTTTCTGTCATTCCGTGTCTTCAGATATTTCCTCATTTTCTTCTGAAGGTTCCTGCTAGGCTTATTTTGTCTGTTGGCATTTTGAGAAGGAAAATGTAATCGTCATGCTGACTGAATGTCAACTAACGCTGTGATTAAAAAGTAGCTTACAACAAAACTCTTCTTTGATGGACTGTTTTTTACTTCACATTTGCTAAGCTGAAAAGGAGAGTCAAGAATTAGAAGGAGTTTGGGAGGCATCTTTGTCTAAAATCAAGTTAAATTAGTTAATTCAAGTTAATTTCTTAATTCCAGCCACCTTGTGACTTTGTAGTGAAAACCTTTACCCAGACTTTTCCAGCAAAGTTTGTGCATCCCCAAAGCAGCACAGAATAGTTTGAGGCGTGCAGGTTTTGTATATTTCACAACTGAATGTATAACAATGAGTTGAAAAGCCTGATTAGCAGGGGCAATCTATTAGGTTTGAAAGTCATCTGGACATGAGCAGCCTGGTCCAGTATCAAAGGTGGCCCTGCTTTGAATGGAGGGGGACTTAGCAAGAAAACTGCAATCCCCTTACAACATAAATTGTTCTCTGATTCAAACATTTTAAAGGACTTAAGATTGCTTGGTTCTTTTTAGGCTTTAGGTTCAGGATTGAGAGACAGTGTCTAATAGGGGTCTACAATTTAGGTATGTGAGCAAAAATGTTGAGCTGCACAGATTCTTTTGCTGATGACAAAACTTTGGTATTGCAGAGCCAGCTTTACAGTACCCTCCCACCCTCTGGGAGCCCACAACGAGAGCAAAGCAAAAACATGCTATTGTATCTGCAGATAAAGTATTTGAGTACTGTACTGCACTTCTCCCATTAACTCTCTAAGCAAAACTGCCTGGAAACAGCAAGCAATTGCACTTATTACCTGCTTCCTCCCACCTCTCTTCATGTGCATCATTCAGCATTTAAAAAAAAGCTACCCTTTCTCATAACTCCCCTTTGTAATCAAGGTAATGCAAAGTAAATACTTATATTTATGTAATAGAATGGCTTGGCCTATCTGCAAATGAGAGCATATAAATCCCCCCTCTTAGGAAAGGATGTAAAAATTGGAACAGCAGCTTTATCCATAATTCAGCAAAAAACCCACAACAGAAATGTGAATAAAAAATTGCAGAACTGAAAAAAATAATAATTTCATTAACTTTTAAGGAGACTACTGCCTGGATGGCACGTAAGGTGTATGTACACATGCAGAAAACAGCAGAGCCTGGAACTAATGTTCATTGCTCAATTTTGTAGTTTGCTCTTCAAAGCAAAGATAACTCTGCTTTTGTGTCTGTTATGATGAACAAAAAATCCCTCCTAAGCTATAATCCAACAATTGGAAGGCTACAGGCAATAAATGAACTGGTTACTTAGATCAACTGATTTTATCCACCAAGTTTGCAAGCACCACAAAACTGCAAAAGCAAAATCTCAAAAAAACTTAAAGATACCTATTTTTGTAGATGACATTTCCTTGCTTATTACCGTCAACAAGTTTTTTACTTGGTTTAATAAAATTATTTGCAATATCGTTGTATATTTTTAAAAGCATATGCACAGGATGCAAGGCTTAACCTGTGTTTTCAAATGGCAGAAACAGCCCCCACAATCATAAAGGCAATCAGGCTCAAATCATGTCAGGTTTTGATCTTTCAGAACATTGCTCTGTCTGCTCCCTTATTTTAGATAATTCAGATTATTTTGCGGTGTTACTGCCTCCGCCTTAGTTTAGTGAAGCCAAACACCTATGGAGGGTTTGTGATAAGAGACCTGAAGTTGGGATTGCAGGTAGAGTGAAAGTCCCCTGCTCTGCTTGTGCTGTTAGGCAGGGCATTTTGCCACCACAGGCCACAGAAATTCAAAGTGGACTTGACTCTCTCTGGTGGAACAGCTAAAAATGCATTTCATGGGGTTTGGGCAGCCCAGCTCAGCAGCATTCCCTCTGAGAAAGACTTGTTTCACCTACATGGGACAGAAAGCTTCTGAGGAGGAGCACATGTGAGTGTAGAGGAGTGAGTGTGTGTATGTGGACAGACGGACAGGTGGCTGCAAATGAATGAGCTGAAGTGTCTTTTGCAAACACCCTGCACTGTGTTACCCTGCAAGGACCATACTGGTGGGCAAAGAGAGCAACAAGCCCTTCATTCATCATCTTTAGTGAAAGGTTCTCTGGCATTTAAAGGTTGCTGGGCATCTCAGTAGATCCTAGTTACTAGAGAAACACAGACTTTGTAGTGCAGGAGCACACAGAGAGCAAACTTTGTTGCACCTTTTGCAGTGGAGAAGTCAGTGTCACACAGTCCACTCTCTCCACCTTTGCATACTTGAGCAGGGCCAGCCACAAGGTCACTCTAGAAGGAAACTACAAACGTTGAGCAAAACCTAAAGTAGAGAAGCAGCAGCTGAGAACTGCTTTGTCTTCACAGCAAGAAGTCATCATGGAGGAGAACCAAACCGTGTAGCGGTAACTCCCAGGAAGTCTCAGTTCTGATGCAGTTTCTGAATAAATATACCTCTGACCACATCAGGCAAGGTCAGACTGCACCATTTGTAACATGATATTGCAAGGACACAAGGTTCTCCAGTCTCAGAGAGGTGCTGTAAGGATAACATTCACTAATGCTCGTGAAAGATGTTTGGATACTACAGGGAACAGTGTCACAGAAATGCCTAAAAACTGAATTCATATTTGCATGTTGTAATTGTGCCTTTGGGTTCTCTAAAATTGACTTGTTTTTAGTTTTACAGAAATACTTTTAGAATTGAGAGTGAGAAGTAGTGTCTGGAAGCAGCATCCTAAAAAAAAAAAAGCAACCCAAAATCTGAAGACTCTTGCTCAGGAAAGAGGGGAAAGGAAGTTTGGGAGCCTCATTTTTTCTAGCCTGGCCTTCTGACCATGGATTATTCTGCAGGACAACATTTTGTTCTGTTCTCAGCAGGCTAACAGTGCTGAAAGAGGCAAAAAGTAGTAGCTAGCCACATTTTTCCAAAGTTGCCCTGGGATTAAGGTCAATTCTCTATCAACACATTTATGTAGAATAAAGGCCCCATTTTTCAGTTTGTTCCTATAATTTGAAAGTAAATCTGAGAACTAGGCAAATGTATATTTCAACTGAGAGATATCAGTGGGTTTTCATTTCTTTCAGAATATCTTTCAGCATCAACATCAGATTCTTTCTTAGGATAAAGCTGTCTTTATGCAAAGCAGTGTGCCTAATAGCCATCCTCGACTACTTAAACAAGTCAATTTTGTAAGGACTGTAGGTGTCAAGCCAGAACACTGTTTGGAACTACAGTACAGGGATCCTAGATTTTAAATGAAATGTTACCTCATGCATCATTTTCTATCATACTTATAGAATTCCAGTTTGTTTATCTCAAAATAAATGTTGCTTTCTGTAATTTGTACACATGCTAAAGCTGCAGGTTTGTTTTTTAAATGAATGTTTTGCTTTGCTTTAAACATGTGGGTTTTCTTTAAACAAAAAATGAAGGTTAAAACTTTGTACATTTTTAAAATGACTGCTAAGGTCAGAAGTGTAAAAGTATATGTCGCATTAAAATTGAGTGCTGTTTATGTATTTAACATAGATGTACGTTTTTGCATTGTTAAAAAGAATGATCCATGCTTTCTTTGAGGGGGATCTGTGCTCCAACATTGTCCAATAGCTTTCATATTCTAATTACTTTAATTAAAGTTCTAACAGTTTGCATATGATTCATGATTCTGATTTCTTCTCTTTTATTAATTCTGATAATCTGACTAAAATTGGTCTAAAATGCTCTCCTCATTTGGAACAAGCAAAATATACCTCCTGGTGAGAAATTAATCCAACACTCAAATTGTTTTTGAATTATGAGCATGATGCTGCCAACTGCAAGGTCTTAACTCAAAGTTAATGAAATCCAAAAGTATCCATAAAATGATGCAAGACAAACTCTTTATTTCTACAAAGCCTCCAAGTGTTGTTGATATGGAAATACCATAGTCAGAATACATTTTCTATACCAAATAAAATATTTTTATCATTCCTGTTAAACAGACAGTATTTAAAAGGAGAGCTTTGTTCCCATTACGCTGAAGCAAATTCAAGTGTCAGGAGAAGATTCATCCACCTGGCAAGTCACCAAAGCTGTTCTTATGAAGCTACAAAAGCATTCTTAATCAACATTTTTTTTTATTGTGAACACATTCCTTAAGTACTCCCAAATGACCAAATATGAGCCACCCGAAGCCAGTGAGAAGACTGGCTTGAAGTGTTTTGACACTTCAGCAGCCACTGGTTTTAGTCTTGGAGAGGTACCATGGTAAGACTTTGCTCATGCTTTGCTTAAGACCCTTGGGATGCTGGTGCCTCAGCTCTCCTTAACGCTGGCCCACAGCAGAGAGATGCAGCCTTAGGGTCTCCTGCACCTTGCCAGCTCTTCACTTCCTGCCTGTTTCTTCTTGTCTCCTCCCTGTGGGGCTCCATGACCACCCTCTCATGCCTCTGGCATCTGTCTAGGGCTGGGAACAACAGCTCTGTTTCTCCTGGACCTTGGTGCAGGGCTGTCCAGGGGACTTTCAGAGAACCCTGAACTGGCTCTCACCTTGTCCATCTCCCCCATCCCATTCTCCAGCCATGGCTGCAGAGAGGATTGGCTTATGTCTAGTTCCCGTCTGAGACCAGGAGGGCTGAGCAGAGCAGAGAACATAATCAGGGTATCTACACCAGCAAATGCTCCATCTCTGCCCCACTCAAGGCGTGCATTTGCTGGCTGCTGGCACCTGCTGGCACGGCTGTCCCATGCATGGAGTGGTCCCTGACCTTCCTGAGCTCTCCCTTCCCAGAGCACTGCCCTNAAAAAAAAAAAAAAAGAGAGCTTGGATAGGACTCAGAAAAAGAGACTGCCCTTGTGCCTGATGGTTCTCTGCACCCACCCATGAGGCCAGGCCAAGGGAGCCAGCATCCTATGGCTCGGAAGGCCAGAGCCTGTTTAGGTTTGAGAATCACTGCCACGCTGCTTTGCTTTGAGCTCACTGAGCAAAGCCAAACAGCACAGAGTCACATCATGGCCAGTCTGACACTTCTCAAACTAAGCTTCCTCTTTCAGGGACTTTGCAGGCTTTATTTCACTCTTCCCAAGAAAGAAAGGGTCTGATCTGAAGCAGATAAAAAGTGAGACATGCAATATGAGGGCAAATAGCATTATTACTTCACCTTTTTAGCTTGTAGTCTTGAAAGTCTCCTCTCCCTCACACTCATCAGCAGCCCTTCCTCTGACCGCCATCGGTAATGATGGCAATTAGCTCTTCCATTAATGATGTATATTGAAATATAATCCATTTTATTCCCCCAAAGGGCATGCACAGACCTCAGATGAGAAAGTGCCCAACTCCAGGCAGAAACCCTCCCACTTGTGGGTGGTTCTGCACAGCATTTACTTTTGTGTCCAAAAATCAATGACAGAGTGGTAGAACGCACCTCTGCTAGAGGTCTGCAGCATCTGTGCTGCTGGGGGAAGACCTATTCTGTGCCAAAGAAAAGGACTTCTTACTGCAGGCAGGAGAAAAGGTACTGACTCTAACAGCGGTACGGCACTAGGGGAGCAGAAGCCTCACCATTGCCTGTAAATGACACTTGTGAATGAGGATGTGTTGGATGACCACAGCAAACGCTCTCCCAGTCCCTGCAACATGCATGGACACCCGCAGGGAGGAAAACCAAAGCCTGAGTGCTGCTTGACTACCCAGGAGAAAGTTAAGTAACAGTTATTAACTCTCTACACTGGCTGTTCTGCAGCTGTGAAAAATGGGCCTCCTTCCTCTCGGTGACATAAAAACTGTGTCTCAGGAGCAGACAAACATTTTCCCAGCAGCTGGAACCAGTGCTCCCATACTTAGAGCCAGAACAGATTGCTCTGTGCTAAGCCCACCTACCATATGCAGGTGGTTAATTCCCACATCCTCCAGTTCAGCATTTCTTTAAAGAGCCAGGGGTTTTGGTGGCAAGCCCCACCGATGATAACAGTCCCTGCAGTATAACAGGATGCCTCCCCTGCAGATCCTACACCTTCCCTCCTAGCTCCTCAAAGGAAACTTCACACAGTTATTTCCTTTGAATTTTCTATGCTGTTGTTTTATGTATTTTTGGGAAGGCAGACACACCAAAATGAGCATCCATGACATGGGGTGTTAGGGGATTGTCTTAATACCGAGGCCTTTCATACATGTGCCTTACAAACCATGTGATTGTTGAAGCTATCACAGATTTGCTTTAAACATCCCTAAGCACTGCTCCAATCCATTTTTCCTTTTCCTTTTTTTTTTAATAGTGTTTCCAGCTACCTACTACCTTTTAGAAGGCACTATTTTATGTAATTAAAAGAAGAGAGCTCTAAAGAGGGCTCATCAGTAAATGAACACTGTAGAACCACTTGGTTGTCTAAAAGCAATGTTAATATTAGATACCAAAAGCTAGTATACAAGAGTCATGTGCCATGCCCTGTGGTAATATCTGCAGGAGGTGCAGGAGGCCAGTGATGCTCTTGAGTGTGTTTGCTGGGGAGGATCTTAGGGGGCCTGAATGGAAGACGAGAGTCTGAGGTTCACAGGAGACAGCTTGTCCTGCCACTGTGTAAGTGCTATTTAAACAAGGGAAATAAACTATTAACTCCCTGAAATTTTAGTGGGTTTCTTGCTGTTTTGTAAGCTCTCCCTTTTCTCCATATTTTCAACCCTATTAGCCAAGCAGCTCAACAGTGACCCCTGAGAAGAAATTTTATTGATTCTTCTGTCTCCCTTTTGAATATAAATTCAAAAGACATGCTCAGGTGAGAGAACAGAAACTGCTCTAAAATGCTGCTTGCTGGCTTCCTGAAAGAAGCACAATCCTCCAAAATGCAAGTGCACTCATGATGCAGTTTGCTGGCACAGAAGCTGAAGTTTGGCAGCAAGAGATGAACCTGCCTAGGAGAGGCAAGAAGTGGAGTCTCACTCAAGATCTTACTTTCAGCTCTGCAGAACCACTCCCTGAGCAAAACACCCAGGTCTTCTGTTTAAAACAAAGGGCAAAATGTTATGCAATACTGAAAAAAAAAAAATATTCAAAGTAGACTGCCTGAAAAGAGTTTGAGTGAAATGGACGTATTTTGCAGGTTTATGCCCCATCCTGTACATCCTCCTTGCGCAGAGTAATTTATTATTTCTCTTACCCTTTATACAAAACCAAAAAAATTCTTTTGATGCAGAAGAGATTCAGAAACAGCAGTGATGACAGTCCTAGTTCAGCAAGCTGTCCACCTCTAAATATATAGCCTATTCAGTTTTACACTGAGTATGTCTTTCAGCTAGAAATAATTGTTATCATCTCATTAAAAGCAGTACAGGCAATAATATTCTGTTTTTCAAGATACTTTAAATCTTTGTAAGTATCTCAAATACAACTGTTTTTTTCCTCACTATAATAAGGACAGTAAAAATAAAATATGCTTTGTGTGCCTTCAACTGCAGTTGGAAACAGGTTTATACACCTTTAAAGTTTATTTACTCTTGAACAATGTAAGAATCCAGCCTCACCGTTTCTCACCATACATTATTTCTGACACTATGAAGCCTCACGTTTGTGAAGCAGGAATAAGTTATCCCAGAAGCACTGCTCAGGATTCACTGTTACAAAATGACTCTGCCTGTGAAGACTCACATGCCTCAATACATCACCTGAAGATTCGGATGAACACATAAACAAAACCAGATATTCAGCAGCCAAAGAGAGAGCTTGCCACAAATTTCAGCTCCTACTAGCAGATTCTTACTCAAGGTGTAAAACAGATGAACTACTTGATATTCAAAAAGCTAAAAATGTAAAGGCACAAAAAATCTCAAGTTTCTTACCACTTCATTTCACAGTGTTCCACATATCTTCGAAATGTCTTTCACCTACCTATGCACTAAGAACTTCAACTAATATATGCTGTCACACAAGTCCCTAAAGATAAGGCTGATGCTGCTAAACCGTCGTCTTTTGAGATCACTGGATCACAAGGCAAAGGTCAGTAGATCACTAGGTCGCAAAGCAAAGCATTTTGGCCATACCGTATTTCTTCAGCACCGTGGGTGTGTGTGCATCATCACCTCTGCATTTGCGGGAGAGCCACGGTAAAGTTAAAAGCCAGCGGAAGTCCTGGCTGTACCTCGGGAGGGAAATCAAGGAAGAGCTCCGGGTGCCACCAGCTGGGCGGTGTGGGAGTCTGGGCTGTCCCTTGGCCTGCAGGGACACCTGGTGACAAACCTGGAGGGGGGATGGACCCGGGTGAGGGGTTCCTGGGCTCCCCTGCAAAACCACTCCGAGCCAGAAGCGAACATTTCCAGCGACTGGTCTGTGAAATGCTGTAAGACTGTTTCAGAAGGATGGTACTTGTTTCATAATTATTGTAGCCAGGTTTTGATTTGTTTTTTGTTTTTGTTTTTGTTTTTTAAGTTGTTTGGGGTTTTTTTGTTTGTTTTGTTCATCTAAGATGTATGGTGCACAACAGATGTAACAAGGGCAGTGTCTGAATTCTATCCCATCCCAGCAAGCCACAAGTGGTTCAGAAGCATGAGATTCTAGAAAGGTAAAAGAGATGGGGGGAGGAAAGTACTCACCGTGTTAAGCCTACATAAAAAAATAAATTCAATAAAATGAGGATTTGGGTTTCTTTTCAATTAAAATACCGTATTTTTTAGACTGAAAGCCTGACACCCAAGAGCACATGCAGAGGCCACTTACTACAGCCCCTGCAGCAGCTGACTGCTGCAACAGCCCAAAGGAAATGTATCCAGTCAAAGACCTTGTGGGCAGGTGTCTAAAACCACCACCCACAAGCCCAAAAAAGGGCAAATTGGGCAAACTATTCAGCTGGTGATCACAGTGTGCCCCTCCTTCCTCAGCATGCCAAAGTACCCTCCCAACAGCCCTGATAAACCAATTTTCACGCAGTACTGACCAGTGCTTCAAAGGGTCAGCACATTTCAGGGTGGTTTTTTTCCCCATCCCAATGACTTACAAAGGAGCTGTGAATAGAAGAGAATTTCATCAGCACCCAGGCAGAAATGAGTGCTCTGGGGAAAGAGGACTAGAGAGATGCCTTCTTTGGGAGGCTTCTACAATGCTGAATTTCCCTGCTTCACTTTCAGCTCTGTGGAATTAGTAACATTTATTTTCCAAGAGCCTGAAGTTCTCATCAAGAAATAAATAAATGGACATATTCTTTGAATGTGTCTGGCTTGGAGGACATTAGTCGATGTCATAGCACAAATATTTAGTGCAGCCAGCTTCAGAGCATGGCTCCTATCACCTTCCAGCATTAAGCAAAAAAGAGAGCATTCATGAAGTACATTTGGCCATCTTCAGACATTCTTGGTCCTGTCCTGCCAGCTCGCATAGTGGGAAAACAAATGGCAATTATGTCCAGAAGAAAACAAGATGCAAGAGCTGCACAACCAACACTATTTATATACCAGGGACACAAGATGACAAGACGAGCCCTGCACTTATTCCACAGTGCAAGAGCTCCCTCTCCCCACTTCCTTCAACATCTACATGGTTCTCTGAGCACATCTGCCACGCAGGTGAGACAGAAGATCCCACGTTGCTCTCCAGCCTCCTTCACTCGTTCTGGATGAGAGGGCTCTTGCTGTCACACAAAAATACACTCGGCCAAGAGCTGGCCAAGCTTTGGCTCAGCTGTCAGATTAAATGTGCAGTCTTAAACCAAACACACCAGGTCTTGGTGAGCTCCCACAGGACACCATCAGGCTTCTCTGAGCTGCACCCACACTGAGCTTGGATAGATTGCCTGCTGCAGCACCAGGCATCCTTTAACTTTATAACTTACTAGGAAACAGAATAAAAGCAAAATAGACAGCAGAAGTCCAATCCACCTTGTGCCCAGTCCACCTTTCCAGTTCAAGATACAAGCTGATTATGTGAATTGTTTCAGCCTTAATGACTACAAACTCAGCCCCTGAAAAGCCTCTGCTTTAGAGGTTTTTGTCATATGTTCGGAACTACTGCTCTACATGTTTGTGCCTCTTTTTCAAAGACGTGTTAAGTCTCAAGAATATATCACAACTAGATAATTTCAGTTAATTAAATCATAACTACAACTTTTCTATCAGAGTTGAGAGTTGCAAGTTGCAAAAGTTATTTTTTCTCCTCTTCAGCTTTTCTTGGAAAACAGCAATTCAGGGAATTACTTGGTTGTGCTGCCCTTGTGTAAGCAGCCAGTAATTACTTCTTTTACACAGGTTACTTTATTTCACAGCTTTCATGAACAAACTAACTTCAACACGGATTTCAAAAATCAAAACATTAAAAATATAAAGTATAGGTCATAAAGCAAGAAACAAAATGCTGACGATAAATTTATTAAACTTATTTTTATTCCCTTGCAGCTCCCGGAAATTTTCAGTAACGAATTGATTTAGAAGGCAATGAACACATGACAAATATAACAATGTGTACTTGATAAGCCTCATTAGTGTGTTTAAAAGGTTTTAGAACATTGTGAATACACAGTTTCATTGTGTATATCACCTCTCACAATAATAGTTAACAAATTAATTTCAACTAGAACAGAAGAATTTTGCATGCCACTTTGTCCAGAATAGTCAAATGATAAGTTTTTATAAACTTACCCTATTTACATACAGAGGCCTTCTAAGTGACCCGTGTATGACCAGCATTTCAGTTAAATCAGCTTTCACTCTCTTGTTCCAAAAGTCATCTGCAGGACATACTTCTACTTAAACCTAAAAGCTGAACGCTTCATTATTTAATTATGCTTTAAAGATCTGTCAGCACTTCCAGCATCTGATACATTCTGTATTCTTTCCGTTTTAAAGCATAATGAATAACTAAGCAGGAACAGAACCTCTCATATATCCACTCTTGGGAGGAGCAAACTGCACCAAAAGTTTATTTCCATCTACTGCACTCCCTGGACAAATTAAAATCCTCATGTTCTCTAGAGCAGCTGCCAGAGAGGATTAACACTACAGGAACAATAACATGAACAGACATGGAAGTTAATAGGCATGCGGCTATCTCCTATCAGCTGTCATAATTTAAGTGGGAATTCTGTGTAGTCTTTGACTTTGTGACCAACTATCAAAAAACTTTTATACTCCCTTATCGTATTTGCCACATTCCTCTCCACAGGTTGAAAGGGGAAGAGCAGCTCATTTTCAGTGTAACAGATAACTGGCTTCTAAGTAAGAGACACTTACATAGGAAAAAACAACCCAAAGCATTAGAAAACCTTAAGTAACATCTCTCTTATAGCATAAACCATGACAGGCATTGAATTCCAAGTATATTACTTCCCACGACCCAATTTTGTATAAATGGCTTCTAAGCACTATTACAAACATCTGCCAAGACACTGCCACCTTACTTTCCCAGAAATTTCAATTGTCATTATTTTGGGGAGCAAAAAGTTAGCTCTGTCTTACCACAGAGCCTCACTAAAAAAAAATAAAAGGAATAAATCTATAGTTTTGGCAATTTTATTCAGAGTAAGTCCTTCTAAAAAAGGACTGCAGAAACTTCTTTTTTTTTAATGCAAAACAAAGCCATGCTTGCCAAACTTTTACTATTTAAGATAGTACCTATTTGATACTTTATTTCAGATGTCAACTTCCAAAACACAGATTTCAAGTTGTTGATTTAATCACATAGATTTTGTCGTTGTCCTGTTTCAAAATAGTATGGGAAACCTCCATAAGCAGCACAGGTTTGTCTGCCAAAAATTACTTGTTCACAGCATCGTCTCTTGGCACATTCTAACTGGAATATTGTAATGTCTGTCATCTTCAGTTATGAGAGTCACCACAGGCCAGTCCTCCTCTGGGTCATTGGGGTAAAGTGTGATGAACTCATCAGTGCTGTACTTATAGAGTCGGTACACTTGGATGGTATACTGCAGAGCATAAGCAAGGAGAAACATTTCCACCTGCATTGGAAGAAACAAGTATTTGTGTAAAATTCAACAGACCTTCCACAAGATTTTTCTCATAAAAATATTAAACTAATACCCATCAGATGTAATTTTTCAAAGACAAAAATTATGAAGTGAGAAGTCCTATACATGAGCATCTCTCATTCAGTATCTGTATCATACTCCTCTATGATACCATGCATTTAACAACAAAGTCTTCAAATCCACAACAGCATAGTAAAATAACCCTAAAGAAAAACTACTTCACACGGAGCATCCTACGGCTGCAAGCAGGTAGGAAAGACATTCTCTTGCATCAGTGTTCATCCTGCTAAGTCACTTAAAACCAGACAAGAGCAGGTTTTAGGCAATGAGCCTTTCACTCTTACAGGGTACTCTGAACTTTCCAGCCAAATAAAAAGTAAATGGAAAGCCCTTACAAAGCCTGTTGACAGGAGAAGGAATTCAGAAAAAGCAGCTGTTAAAAGCTTCTACTTTGTCTACTACAGTGACAAGCATATCCTGTTCTAAAAAACAATTTACAAAGAATCTTACTGAAATAAACAAATACAGTCAGCACAAAAAACTGGCAACTCAAACTTCTTGATTTAACTGAGCAGCAAAAAAATCACCAGTGAATCACCTATTTTCACAGAAACAGCAAACTGTCCCATCTATACTGCAGCTGTCAGATTTTTAAGGTAAGAAACAAAATCAAAACATAATACTTCCATGTTTCTAGTAGCTACAATTAAGTTGTGAACTTAATTGCAGTGTCCCACTTGTAATGAATTCAATGGGATTTTTTAAAATGGATGTTTCCAAAATCTTTCCGTCTATTCAGCTCATTAACTACTCCTCATTTTGGTTTGGGGCTTTTTTGTAATATGTGTGCCACTAATGCCATGTGTAAAACTTTCATTAGCTTATCAGAATTTGTCTGTGTATGTGCTACACATCGTCTTCATAATTTGAGTATTAGCCTTTATCATGTTATTTTTTAAAAAGCTAACAACTAAGAGACCAATACAAGTGTTCTAACAGCAACCCCTATTTCTAAAGAATGCTATCCACCAGCCACCAGACAAAACCTGGTGTTTCAGAGGAGGGACTTTACAGACTCTCACTGCAAGCAAGCAGTTCTAAGATATTCTTCCCAATGGAGACCAGATGCTTCAGTCAGCCCAGCAAAAGCTGGGAAATTTCTTAAACCACTCGAAACTATAAAATCCAAAACGAGAAAGTAACACTTTAAGAACAACCTCTCCTTACTTGTTCAAGGCCTCCACTGTGACCAATATGATTCAAGTGATTATGCATTAACTGACAAGGGTTGCTGGATGTATCCCGTGCAAACAAGAGCCAGGAGAAGACAGGCACTCTTCTTCCACTTTTATCGGCGTTGTATAATTCAATGGCAGTGTTAAGCATCAAAAATTTCAGTGCTTCATAGAGACTATACTCCTCCTCTTCATTTTTAAACAATTTATCACAAGCTTCTTGTTTCTCAAGGGGACCCTTTATTTCACTTATATTCTTCCACTAGAAAAAAAAAACCAAAACAACAAACAAACCATCACACACGACACAGATCAAGAGTCATCACTGTGCAAGAGCTGCAAAAAACCACTTGTGATTTATCAGATGCTCAGCACAGGTACCTGCAATTTAACTTATGAAGGGCTTTGTGCCTTTTTAAAAACAATCAAGAATACTTCCACAACTGTACCCCAATCAAGGTCAGGCTGACTTCGTCTGATTTTGCTTAACTTAATCTATAAGCAAAGCAAAAGGAAGGGATGCTAGAAATTGCTGCAAGGTGGCAGAACAAATATTGTTGTGGGACAATATGCATTAAGGTAATAACCTGTTTGTTTCCTGCACCATAAAGCCTACATACTTCATATTCTTTACATTTCTGTTACTCAAAATGTGTATTTCATTTCACCCCTCAAACTGCTGAATGCAGTATTCCAAATACTCTTAAAAGCCTTCACAAAAAGAGAATTTGCATTCACAGTAAGACAGGAACAACTGAAGAGTTTTTTAATAGGTTCCAGAGCTTCAAGAGGGAGAAAGCATGGGGCTAGGTAATATAATATGAACACTTAAGGGCACAGTCATGTTCCTATGACCTAGAATAAATGTATAAAATTGGAACAAAAACTACTCCTTTGAAATTACTTCAGTATTGTTTGTTGTGTTTTTCTTTCCTTAACCTTGTCCAGATAGCAAAAGGATTTGTCCACAGTGTACATCATTCCTTCAAATAAATACAAGAAATAATAGAGACAGAAAGCTACTCTGTTACATTAATCTCTTCATTGAAATCTGTCTAATTAGTAGTTTTCTGCAGAGCTGCTTGCAAATTAATTCCAGTATCAGGCTATTGCAAGTGGTGAAAAGACCAGATGCCTCTATCTGAATAGACATTCTTTACTTGATTTTGATTTTTTTGCAGTATACATACAGAAAAGGGACTTTCACTACTGAAAGCATCCTTATGCTAAATTCTCCACATTCAAAAATCTTTGTCACTTTTCTTATTTGCAAGTGACCAAAGAATATACAAATACTTTTCCTACCTTTTTCCTTAGAAGTATTAAATACTCTTTTATTTCATCACTTATTTCTCCCATCCTCTTGCCAGGTTTCTGTCTGAGCTGCCACTGCTTGATCCAGTCATACTTGCTCAGCAAGTTTTCAGGAAGCTGGAAGTTGAGAGAAGAAAAGGCAGCTTAAGTTAAAAGTCTGGAAAGGGAAAGCCACCAACTTGCATTTTTTTTTTTAACATTTTGCACCTTAAAACAATACTTCATAGATCCTTCTCAAAGATATCATAGTAAGATGACCATAACCAAACACAACTGCATATTTATAATATTTGTTGGGTAGGCATCAGAATACTGGTCTATTACTATTTCCTGATCTAAAAAATACATAAGCACTGGAAAAATTAATCACCAAGTTATTCATGCCTTCTTTTTAGTTTGTTATTTTGTTTTCAGGTTTTTGGTTTTTTTAAATTAAAACACTCTCCTAACAGCAGATAGATGACAGTGACTGTGTTTGAAAGTGTTCCTGAACCAACAGAGGAGAAAATTACATCCATCAGATCATCCCGAAGTCTTGTTGGACTGCAAACTACTTTGTCCAGAACACACAAACTGTTTCCTTTTCAAGGAGCACAATTCAAACACTCTGAGAAAGGTTTTTCATTAAAGAAGAAAACAACTTAGGAATTTGCTGCTGTATCAGATCATGCCTTAGCCTCAGAACCGTCTCCTTTACTGCTCGTGTGCTACATCTGTTCAGTTCAGAGCTTTCACACTTCCCTTGAAGGACATCCTGGCAGTTGCATGTCCAGTTTTGTACCCTCATCTATTAACCCATCTTACTGCTAGAACTGGAAGAGCAACTTGTGTCTTACAATGGAGTAAATACTTGGCTAGAGCAGCACTTATGCCATCAGCTACCACCAGCCCATTTTCAGTTTATTAGGACTCCAAACTAGTAATGTGTTCTCTTTAGTGGCAACCAAGTACGTGTGACAGAGGCACAGATCTTCTCCCACCCCAGCCTGGCATCCTGTGCACACAGAACTAAATAATAAAAAAATTATATGCCAGTAACTTCTACAACTACAAATGTGTATGTAATCATCATTTTAAATTAAAAACAAGAAAAACACCAAAAAAACCTGTTATATTTGTACTGCCAGCTGTCACCATGAGCATTTCTCTTACGTGCCTTCTGCTTTGATGCATAACAATTTATCATTTCAGTATGTTTTGTAGGTGTACACCCTTTTCAAAAAAAAGTTAATTATCATATGACATTTTCCTCTATGAATCAGTAGCAAAAAATAAAAAAAAGATTAACATCATCAAAAACTTCAAAGTATAAAATTTTTAAAAATTTTGCATGCTCTTTAAAGGTTCATTGGGAAACTATGTTCTTTAGTCTGATAATGTGGAAATGTCTGAGAGCTGAAATAATGTGTTTTTTACAAAAAGGAAACCATTTTGCAGTGTGCTTGCTGTAAATCACCTCACAGAACTATATTAATCAGTAATTACAAAAACATAATCACAAGATGTTTACTTTAAAATTATAGTGGCCAGAATGAGAAATTTTCAGATGTCCTCTAAAGTGATGCAAAAAGGTAGTAAGGACAGTGTGATTCTACTTGGACTGCTATCCTACACACAGTCTGCCTCAGATATTCACCATTTACATTCCCAGCAGCATCCTGACAACTGGAACCTTACTCTTCTCAAGTAGCTCACTTTTGTATAGGCAGCTTCTTACAGATTTTTCCCATGTTCACCAATACCATCAAATGGACTTTGTTGACACAAGAAAATTTCTGGAACATTCTTTTTCTACTTGTAGGGGAATACCTTGCTTTTCTCATACATCAGTGGTCCACGACAACTGTTCTTTGTGTCAGGTTGGAGTTGCTCTTACACTTATTTTAAGCAACATTTAAGATACAGGTAATTACACATATTCTGCAAAGCCTACAGCATCCAATTTGTTATTCCACTCTCTAGAGAAACCATATATGGCACACAAGAATAGATATTTTAGTTTTGAAAAGCTGAGTGTTTCCCAAATGTTAGAATAAATTGTCTGTATTTTTTGTTATTGCCAGCTGTCTTGTGGAAAATCTCTTACTGCCACATTATATGCAGTGAGAAGAAACCAAGAGAGCAACATTAAGACTGCCAAGTGACATTCCAGTAAGCACTACAGTAACATTTATATTCATTATAAACTGGAAACCAAGGGCACCTGGACTCAATTCCAGGTTGAAAGAATCACTGTGCATGAACAACAATCTTGAACACTACAACTTCACAGCTCAGGGGATATTGACAAGTGAGCATACACATTACATAACAGAGAAATGAGAACATAAGATTATCACATAGGTTAGACCCAATATTACTCTACTGTTCTGTTACTGATCTTCTACTGAACATCAGTTTGACACATACCATAGTAAAATCTTCACTCTGCAGCCACCTTGGTAACTGGGTAGCTTGGCTTAATGCCTGGAAAAGAGTTGCTCTGAAAGCACAATAGTTATCACCTCGTATTCTCCTTATAGATGCAAACTTCTGAGCAACTGCTTCGTATCCCTAGAAAAACACAAAATCCAAAGAACATGAAATCATTAATAAAGCATTTTAAGGTCATACACCGGTAACATAAGAGATATTGGAATACTATCATCCAAATACTAATGCTATTAAAAAACAAACAAACAAACAACAAAAAAAAACTAAAACAAAACAAACGAAACAAACAAAAAAAACCCACCAAAACCAAACCAAACCAAACAAACAAAAAAAAAAATCACCAAAAAAACTTGACCCACTACCCCTTTTGGATGTTCAATTGCTTTTAGGTCACAAATTATGCTCTGAAAAAAAAAAATAGTTCTGCTGAAAAGCAAACAAGAAACTGAAGAAATCTAACAGATAACTGTTTAAGGTATTTGTTTCATGACAGAACATAAACATCATTGAAATATGGATAGCTAATTCGCCTAGATTTTCAAGAAATGTCTAACATACACACATAAGACTACAAATCATGCTTAAAAGAAATTTCAGCACTAGTTGATGCTACTTACCCAATACATGTCACATGTTGTTTGTTTCTGCCTCAGGCCAAGTCTGTGTTTACACTGAAATATCTTGACACTTGCCTCAGCACATTTGTTCCCTCCCTGCTGTTCCCATACTCATAGTTCTCATAGTTGTAGCAGAAGCCACAATGCTGAAATGCAGATTCTGCAGCTCAGCTACCCTGGCAAGGGCCAATGTCCTGTGTCTCCTTATTTCTCACAGTAATCTTTTGAGGGAGGCATGGGGAGTTTTTGACTTTTGTAAGGTATGTTTATGTTTACTCATACGTATCACTAAATTTTTCAAGCAACAAAACACCTTTTCTTTATTTTCTACCATTCTAGATCAAGATTAATGTAAAAAATTAGTTCAAAAACTGGCAAAAAAAATCCCAGGAAAAATTTTTAAAAACCCATGCAATTCACCACTTTCAGTTACCTGCCTTCCACGCAAAAATTTTGTAGTCTGCTCTGCACTTCAACAGTCCACAAAATTAGCATTTTATGTCCATAAACAAAATATAAAGCTTCAATTGAAAACAATAACAAAGGACAGTATTAATCAAACCTCTAAATGATCAGCAAGTAGCTTTACTAAAAACATTATTTGAAATGAACACAAAGAAAAGCATCTGCCAGTTGTAAACTGCTCCTAAGACCTCACAGTGAAAAATACTGCTACTGCATTTCCTATCTTAAAAGACTGACTGCACAGGAAATCATATAGTAAACAAAATTAAAGAGCCTAATGAAATTCAACCAAAACAGAACTGCTACCTTTCTCATCCTTTTTGCTGCTGGTGTATTTCCTCTCCATTCCTTTCTGCAATATTCCATGATGTCCACTTCAGGTGAAACACTCAGTTTATATTCTGTCAAAATAGAACACGCAACATTATAAAGAAAACAGAAGAACGTAGAAAGCAAATCAAATTTCTAAGTACACTATCACATTAAAATAACTTTAGTGCCAAATGGAACTGGCAGCACAACCTGCTTATTATTGCTGTGGGAGGGGATAAAATCAGTTTGTTCTGAAAACTACGCGTGAAGAAAAGTTATGATGTAGTTCAACAAGATAGGGAACACTCTGCTCCTCTCTTCTGCAAAAATTAATTGGCAAAGAGGAGGAATTAGTAAAGTAGTCTTCATTTTCTTAGCAAGCAGAAAAATATTTGACAGAAGCTTCTCTTCTTCATACAGCAGCCAGACTATAAGGGAGAAAGAGGACAGATCATTCTGAGTAAGTCAGTAAAAATAACAGGAAGAGATCTAGTTTTGCCTTGGAATCCCAACAGCCTTCATCCCAAAACCAGGTAGTGCCAACGTTATCAAGGCATGCCAGCAACAGATGCTGCTATGATGATTATGACTGAGTAATTTCCAAGCATGATATTTGTAACATAGACTATGTGACTGCTTTCCAAAGAATTCACATTCACTCATAAAGTAACTACAGAAACACAGGGAATGATATATTAAGAGCAACTAATTTTACAGAGAATGGATCTTTTATGAATCAAACTGTACAATGTACACAGTCATAAGTAACTGCTACTGAACACACGTATCTCTGCTCAGAAGTCCCTGGAAGAGAGGGTGTCAGGACATCACACATCATTGCTACAGTGAGTTGTGATACCATATTTGAAACTTCACACAAAGTTTGATTGTACCTGATGAGTTTGTTTCACAAAGTAGTATTTTCTCTCTCTCTATTTCTTCTTCATCACGATACATGTCCTCCTCGCTGCAATAAAAATCAACATATACCTCATGTAACAGCACAAATCCTACTCTCTTTTTCAACCTCTTCCCCTTTTTAAAACTCAGGAAAGTATTTAAGTCTTTCTACCTTTTTTTAACTCAATTTGCTTTCCACCTTATCCACTTTCATAGAACCAACATTAGCTCTCAAAAATAGAGAAAAGTTTAGAAAATCCTCTCAACTGCTCCCCTTCAGTATCTGTTACTAGGTTGGTAATAAACCATTGCCTGAATTTCTCTTCTGTGGTTGAATGGATGCTACAGTCCCTTCATATTTCTACATTTTACAATATAAATTTGCAAAAGAAACAAGCCAACATGTCTGTGTGCTGCATATATGAATAATGCACCCTAAGCATGCAGCTAAGAGCACATTAGTCAACAGGGCTGTGTATCTACACACCACTGGGACTGACTCAACCTACCTCGTGCTGAGCAGAATACATTGAAAAGTGGCCAACTACCTGCATTTAGTTTGAATGTTACTAACTCAAAGGAGAATTTCCACCATGATCCAAACTGCTGCTTACGGGCCAGCTGAAATCCAGAGAAACATTTCTTCCTCAAATAATATGGGCTTTTTGGCCAAGGTACATTGTCAAGTACCTGCATCTAAGCATATACACAACATTCTGAAGTAAAGTTAGGACCATGAGAGAGGAAATTATGCCCTACAAGAACACGGCATAGACCAGTGTCTGCAGCTTGGATGGGAACATTAAAGTTGAAAATGGAGGTCCATATGATGTTCAAAAAGTGAATGTAAATTACATATTCCATTACTGAGAGGCATTTGTCATATAATTACATCTAGAAAATAAATTTCTAAAAAATAATCACAGCTTTACAATTTAAATACTTAAAAAAACATATATGACCAGCCATATTAGTATCATTTAGGTGTAGCACTAAAAGAAGTTTACATTGAACGCCTGTTTTTCGAATAAAGTACATAAGCAGAAAAAGGCTGCAAGGTTATTACTTACTGCCCACTACTATCAGTAGCTTTTAATCTACTCCTCACTAACACCCCAAATCCAAACCACAGTCTACCTCCAAAAGACTAGGAAGAAATCAAGGCACATCTTACACTACTAAGAGAGAACAAGCAACTAGGAAGACTGTGAGAAAGAGTTCAATGTAGCCAGATGGTAATTGGATTACTTTCGTTAAACTCAAAAGGACAGACTACTAAATGATGGCTCTGTATTTCTTTTTCTTTATATCCAAACCAGCTTACTCAAACCATCTGCATATATGTCCCTTGAGAACAAAAAATCTTCAGTATAAAGAGCAATGCAGGTTAATACTAGGAAATTCATCTACTGGGCTGTCTTTACTAAAGTGCTCAAGTTGCTGCACGAAATTTCATTTTTAACAACACTAAATAAAGAGAAACAATAGATATAGTAGGTATCAAACACAGTACTATCTGGTGAAAAGAAATATCATAGAAATATTTGTTTCAAGTCCATATTCGTGTTACACTATGATGTTGGACAAAGCCTAATTTCTCAGCAGAGTTTAAAGTCCATTAAGGTTCATGAAGACTTTAAAGAATACTTAATAAACTTGAAAACACTATGGAAAAAAAGACACAGCTTGGTATCTGACAGCAGCAATCTCTAGCTTATCTTCTGTATAAGCCAGGTATCCAAAATATAAAGCAACAATCTCTGCCTCTGAGCATGAAGAAACCTGTTGCTACAAGGGACCCCACAGGGAGAGAAATGTGTCAGGGCAGGGAAATTGTTCCTTTGTGATACAGCCTTGAATAAATTCAGCGTAAGATGTAGAAAGAGAAGAAGCGCTCAACTGACTAAGCCAGTGAAATTACTCAAGAAAGAGGAAGTTTGGTATAAAGGACGCAGTGTCATGTCCCTTCTGCAGATATTATTAAACCACCTTCTTTCTGGGAGTTGACGAAACAGAAGCAGCCACAGACTGAGAACATGACAGATTAACATCCACAGTAAACAAGGTACTGCAATTGAAGAGAGTTGTTTTGAAATACACGTAGGCAAGAGGTGTAATCCATCTGCACAGGCATTCTCATTCCAGAGGTGAGAGTGCATCATAACAGTGTTGTAGCACAGCAATTGTTAAGTAAATCTGCAGAAACAAGAATGTGGAAACTAAAGCCTTTCCCCATTAATGTTCAGATAAATATTTGACAAATATAGTGAAAATTAAGTAAGAATGGAAAAGAATTATTAAATGAAAACATGCATGCACACAAAAAAGTGCAAGTTGCATGTAAATACTTAAATTGTTAAACTGATGGGATTTAATTAATGAGATTTTTCCTGAACCAAAGATACCAAGGGAAAAAAAATCACAAATTTACCTTCATGAACTGAATGTACCCTCCCTTTCTATACAAAAACTGTTAATACATTTAAAAAAATAAATCCTTACCTCTCCTCAGATGACTCCACTGCTGAACGATTACTAGACACAGGTAAGTATAGTTCACAGTTTCTAGATGCATCCTGATCCATCACAAGAGATTTAATCATATCGGTCTTCTCAGGTCTACCACTACTTCTGTACACACAGCCTTGTCTTATTTCTGATGTAGGTTGCTCTTTCAGGTCTGCAGCTGCATTTGGTAAGCCAAGTTCCTCAGAAGCAACATCAACTTCATTTTTATGCTTCATCAGCTGTGTGGGAACACTCTCTCTTTTCTCTTCTGCACCTGCAGAAAGGCTGGTTGGTTCTGTCATCCATCCTTGAAGATTATCCTGGCTTTGAAGAATGAAAAAATATATGAAGAGTTTCTCTCCCAGAACAAAAGCACGTTTCAGGAAAATTACAATATTTTAAGAGCTACATTATATTTTGAGAATTCAGAGGATATATAAATTATGCAAAAACAGGAAGAAAATCCAGAACAGTTTGGTAAAGTAAGACAGCATCCAAGCTATTTTTTAAGTCACTCCCCTGACCATCATTTCTCACCAAGGCTAAGCTGTGCCAGTTCCTCAAACATAACCTGCCCTGATTAAACATCTGCTATCCTTGGGGTGCATTATCACCTAAAACCACATGGATTAACAGAAACTCTAAAGAAATTAGTTTCAGTCCTGCAAGAAAACAGGTTTTACAAACTCACTTGGTGCTCTGTGAAACATCCACTGCACCAGCATTGCTTAGTGCAAGAATTTCCAATCTGATTAAGGTATCAAGACAGGATGTCTACAATCCATTCTAGCAAGCTCTCCAAAGGTTTAGGATGTGCCCATACAGCAAATTTTCAGGGATATTTATCTTAAGTTGACACATAATCCTGCCCAGAAGTTATGGGTTGCTTGGCAGTTGTCACATTAGACAGCAGCTACCCAGGCTGGTCACCTCAGAGCTCACAGACTTAATATCCACTCTATCAAACCTTAAAACTGCACAACAAATCTCTACGTGAAAGCCTTTCACCTGCACCGTATCTTTGTTTGTTTACTGACATTACAGCCTTTTGGCACCCGAGCCCTGACATGTACCAAGCTGTCCCATAGCTCAGGACTAGAGTTCACAGAACTACAGAGTGGCCTGGGCTGGAAAAGACTTTAAAAGTCACCTAGTTCCAAGCCCCTGCTGTGGGTATGGACACCTTCTACTAGACAGGCTGCTCAGACCCCCATCCAGTCTGGCCTTGAACTTCCCAGGATGGAGCATTCACAACTTCTCCAGCAACCTTATTCCAACGCCTCACCACTCTCAGAGTAAAGAGTTTCTTCCTAGTGTCTAATCCAAACCTACTCTCTTTCAGCTAGAATCATTACCCCTTGTCCTGTCACTACCTGCCCTTGTAAAAAGCTCCTCTCCATTTTTCTCGCAGGCTCTCTTCAGGTACAGAAAGGCTATAGATCACTCCAAAGCCCTCTATTCTCCAATCTGAACAGCCCCAACTGTCTCAGCATTTCCTCACAAGAGGAAATCCCCACTAATCAACTTCGCGGCCCAACTGGGGACTCGTTCCAACAGTTCTCTATCCTTCCTGTCNCGGTCGCCAATGCCAGCAGCAGTCCCGGCACCGTTCCCGGCCCCGGCACTGCCCGAGAGCCCGCCCGGCTCCTGCGCGGCCCCACTGCCGCTTCCGCCTGGGCCCGGCGGAAAGGGCGGCCTCGCCGGGCCCTCAGCCCGCGGCGGGCGGGACACGCACCCACTCGCCGGGAACGAAAGCACTGAGGTGAAACTCACCCCCTCCGAGGTGGGAGGCGACAACAACTTCTCGTAAACAGAGGAGAGGGTGGGTATAAGAGTTGCTTTCTGGCTGCCCGATGCTCCGTGTGAAAGGAAGTGCTCTAAGAATGCAAAGTCGGTGTGTGTATGTTTGTGTTTGGAGCTCGTATGGAGCTTGTCAGAGGCTGGAACTCTCTCTTCTGGGCGCAAAGAAATCCATGACGACATTCTGATACATCTTTATGAAACTCCAGACAGAAGAGAAGATGAGAAGCCTTTAAAAATTATATACTACTGAAACATAGTCATTATTTTAAAAAACAGAAAAACCAAAAACAAACAAAAACCAACAACAACAAACACAAACAAAACAAAACAAACAAAAAAAAAACAAAA